>CM053401.1:179105146-179135594 GCA_028644305.1 Xerus rutilus
GGCTCTGCACTCGCAGAAGCAGGTGCTGAGGAGGTCCCAGCACGGGGCTTGCCCTGGCTCCCTGCACCTGCACAGAACCACAGAACCGCAGGGCCGAGCGGGCGGGGGTGAAGCCAGGCGTGCGGATGCCGTGGAGCAGGCCTCCTCTGCACTGCGGCCGGCACAGCAGAGGTGTGGTGTTCCGTGGTTCTGCTCCTGAAGGGCGGCACTCACCTTTGC
The DNA here is from genome assembly GCA_028644305.1 of Xerus rutilus. Lineage (NCBI taxonomy): Eukaryota > Metazoa > Chordata > Mammalia > Rodentia > Sciuridae > Xerus > Xerus rutilus. The sequence continues at coordinate 179,105,366 of CM053401.1, forward strand.
GTTGGGGTTGGTCTGCACTGTGTGAAGGTGGACAGATGGACTCATGCAGTGATTTGAAGGGTTAGTTTTTCTTACAGCAGCATTAAGAAAGACCCTGAGAGCTGGGCGCGGTGGCGCACGCCTGTAATCGCAGCACTTAGGGAGGCTGAGACAGGAGGATCGCGAGTTCAAAGCCAGCCTCAGCAATGGTGAGGCGCTAAGCAACTCAGTGAGACACTCTCTCTACATAAAACACAAAATAGGGCTGGGGATGTGGCTCAGTCAAGTGCCCCTGAGTTCAATCCCTGGTACGAAGGAAGGAAGGAAGGAAGGAAGAGAGGGAGGGAGGGAGGGAGGAAGGAAGGAAGGAAGGAAGGACCCTGAGAAGGACCAAAGAGAGGATAGAAGGAAGGGAGGGAGGGAGGGAGGGAGGAAGGACCCTGAGAAGCCCAGCAGGACCAGAGAGGGTGGCTTTGTGCCCAAGACCTTGGACAGGAGCGATTTCCTTCCACAGGGCTGATGTCCGCTACCGCAGGACAGCAAGGGGGCCTGGGCTCCACCCAGCCCACACAGCTGGCTGTGCCTGCCCCGTGGCAGCCGCCTGGGTCCACAAGAAGCCTGGATCAACCCCTTCTCGCCTCTCTGCTGCCAAGCAGGGCAGAGCTGGCACGCTGTTCTGGCCACGGGGGCTCCAGGACTTGCCCTGGCGTCTTGAGGGTGGTGTGGAGTCCTTCCCCTGAGAGGCTCTGCCCTGGTTTTCACTGACCACTTAACCCTCCAGGCTGGGAGGCAATCCAGGGCTTCTTTTGGGGAATGGATTAAGGACCCTGAGGAGCTCACTCTTTTTTTTTTCTTTTTTGGTACCAGGGATTGAACTCAGGGGCACTCGACCACTGAGCCACACCCCCAGCCCTATTTGGTGTTTTATGTAGAGACAGGGTCTCACTGAGTTGCTTAGTGTCTCGCCATTGCTGAGGCTGGCTTTGAACTTGTGATTCTCCTGCCTCAGCCTCCCTGAGTGCTGGGATTACAGGCTTGCGCCACCGCGCCCGGCTAGGAGCTCACTCTTGTCTGAACATTCCTGGGGAGGAGCCTCCTGGGTTCCTCTGGGCTTTCCTGTTTCCCCTTTCCTGTCCATTGTGGAATTTCCTGGTGGGCTTTACATTGTCTGAAGGTTCATGAGCAGGTATGTTTGCTGCCAGGAGAGAAAAGCAACGAGCAGAGATTTGGTGTTGAGGAGCATGGAGGGGTGGACACCATGGCATCTTAGGGCCATTAGCCCGAAACTCTGCAAAGGGCCGTCACAATGGTTGGGGGTTGAGAATCATAACATGAAGGGCTGTAGCCCCGGCCCAGTGATGACACCTGCCAAGGCCACCAAGTACCCACGGGGTACATCCAGTGGCCTCCTTGGATGTCCAGTGCCCTGCTGTGTGGTAGCTCAGGTGGAGCAGCCTGGCGGCTCCTTTGCAGGCAGAAGGAAGGATACCGCTTTCATGAGCTGGTTCTCTGGGGCCCCGTGGCTAGCAGGGCACACTTAGCCTGGAAGGAGTCCCTCCCAGGTGGGTACAGGTGCTGCTTCTGTCGTGGCAGTGAGGGAAGGACATACTGCAGGCTGGCGGATCGTGGGCGGGTCCCAGCTCCTGAGTACAGGGCTGGCTGGTCCATCTGCAGGGTCTACCTACTGGGACCTCGTGGGCAGCTTTTCACCTGGAATCTGTCCCAGCTGCCGTCTCTGACGAAGAAATTGGAACAGTGCAGCTCCTGCCCTGTAGCCCCTGGCGGCCTCCAGAGCACTTGGCCACTTTTCTTGGCTGGATGTTGAACATCGGCTCCGGCTCAGGCCCAGGACCTGCAATGGCATGTGGCGTCTATTTGCTGGGAGCTGAACCAGGGACTCTTGGTGCCAGGAATACGGGTGAGTTCTTATCCAGAACCAGCCTCAGCCCCACAAGACCCTCCTACATTCACTTGGGTTCACTTATTTGGCATGTTTGGGAAATCTCTCGTCCGTGAGCAGCCTCATGCCCTCCTGCCTCACCCTCATCTGCCCCTCTCGACCCTGTCGGGCTGGGACCTGCCACAGCCTTGCAGAGGAGCTGGAGACCTCTCCCACACTCAGGCTGCTCGGCACATCTTAGGTGAGGATGCACATGGGGGCCACAGCAGAACAGACCTGAAGTGACCTGCCTTAAGTGTGGCCACAGCAGTGAGCATTAGATGCCCCCAGTGCCGCAGGGAGCAGGTTCGCTGGACGGAGGAACCCTGGATGGAGCTGCTTCTTGGACGTCCACATCTGGACTACTTCTGGGTGTCCCACAACAGCCCCCAACTCCAGAGGGGTCGTCACGCTCTCTGGGCCTCAGTGCTCGGGGAGCCACTGCACAGTCAGGAAGGAGAGACTCGGGAGATGGAGCAGATCCCGGGGAGGGCAGTGGCTGCGGCTTCCCTGCCAACGTGGACCCACTCTTGGACATGGTGCCCTGCTCTCAGCCAGTGAGCAGCTCGGAGGCGTCCTGCCCGGCTCCGCTGGAACTTCAGCCCTGATGCTCCACTGGCAGCCGCGCTTCCGGAGAGCTGAAGGTGCGTCTGGGCGTGGTCCGTGTTCTCTGCTCTGCCCATGAGGAACACGCAGGGTCGCAAGGCAGGAAGCAGGCGACGGGGACTCGGGCGCCACCCAGTCGGGGAGCAGAGGTGGCAGCAGGCGGGAACATCTGTGGATGGGCTGCTGGGTGCTGCGCTCCTCACCCTCTGTGGCCTTGTCCACGGGCAGTGCCGCCTGGGGATGTCGAGAGGAGGGAAGCAGTTTGTTAGCTTGTCATATCTTGAAGCTAATTATTTAATTGCCCTAATTTAAAGTTTTACCAGATTCAGCATCAAAACATGGAAATCTTATGATTGCAGTGTTAGAAAGCAATGGCGTGATCATCTTGTTTAGGGTGACATCTTAACTGGGTTGATTGCACGGGGACCATCCTGGAGGAGAGCCATGCTGGTGAAGGTGGGGCACCAAGGGGCCCCCAGGCACAAGGCCTGGATGTGCACCGGGCCAGCAGCTGTCTGTCTAGGCTTTCCATGTGGGCCATGGTCCACTGTGTGGACAGAAGCTGCCCTGGCCCTGAGCGGGGGCCGTGGCCACTGTCGCCGAGCGCTCGGCTCCTCAGGACTCGGTTTCTATAAACCACAATTCCAATCCTGTTTATAAAGTTTCCAAACCCACCTCGCCCCCATTCTTGCTGAGAGAGCAGCTTTCTCTCCCCTTCCTCCTCTCCTCTCCTCCTTTGGGATCCGCACAGGATCGATGCCCACAGAGGTAGAGCACACCCCAGGAATGCTCCTCCTCCGTGAGGGGCCTCAGACCCTGGTTCCCTCCTGGAAACCCTTGGGACTGGCTCAGTGGGAAGTGGCCCCGTGGGGATCGGGGCAGGACAGGCCCCGGCTGAGGCTGGGCTGGCTGGGTGGTGAGCCTCCAGAATCTCGTGGTCTGTTGCTGGGGCTACACGCATCCCACCTGCACATACGTGCATTTCAGCCACGCAAGTGCATGTGTGGGAACCCTGTGTTTGGAATCCGTTGCAGCCAGGTGGGATGACATAGCCCTTGTGAGCTGCCCAGGCCTAGCAAACCCTGACCATCCGCTGGTGGGCGGAGGGGGCAGGTGGTGACATTGAGGCCCAGGCTCTGAGGTCCTGGGAATCCACTGGGATAGTGTGGGCAATCATTTTGTGTAGGAGCCTGGAGCACAGAGCTGACCCTGAGTGGTCATCCTCCAAGCCAGCAAAGTGAATCTCCCATTTGCCCCCATTGCTAGCCCCAGGAGGCCATTTATGCATGACCCCACATGGCCAATTTGGGGGGAACCCATAAAATCTGCCTGGCCAGGCCACCAGGTTTCACCAACTGGGCTTCTTTCCCCAGCTGCAGCCACATCTTCCTTGATGCCAAGGCCTTCCAGCCAGCTTGATGGAATTTTCTAGAAGCTATGTGTTGTGAGCAAGCTATATCATTGACATAGTCCAAACACACCCATGTCTTTCTGCAGTGTCAGAATTTACAGAGCAACAGTGAATCACAGGTCACACCACTTTCATCAGTGGCAGTTCCTCGAATCCTCGTGGGTCACCTGGTACACAAGTTCTTTTATCCAGTCATGATGTCTGATATCGAAACACATAAGTCACACAGATGTCACACAGTGATATAGAAACAGGTCACAGAAAGACAAGGAAAGGGTTAGACCGGCTGCTGAGTTACTGGGTGTCTTGCCAATAGCACAGGCAGAGAGAGATGGACGCAGAGTCCATCACTGTGGGTGCTCAGAAAAGGGCTTTAACAAACCAGTTCCCCAGAGTTGTCAAGCAGAGGGTCTGGACAGATGGATGGCAGTTTCAGTCTCAGTGTCAGCTGGAGGGGTCAGCTTGGAGTGGGCCCTGCATGGTCATCACAGGCAAGAGAAACCGCACTTTGCAGAAGCCCAAAAGGGACAGGAGATTTGTCACAGTGGCAATTTTCCTGAACAAGGCCCATGATGAGTGACCAAGTGACAAAGTCAAGGTGCTACTATGTCTAGTCTCGGGGGGCTTCTCCTTCTATGGGTCTTGAGTGAGGGGTTCTGATCTGGTGAGGTTGATAAGCTCCCATATCTGGTGTTCCTGATATGATTTGGGAAGTCCATGTGTCCAAGTGCTCCTTGATTTAGTTTGGTAAATTGGCATGTGTAAGTTATTTATCAATTTGTGCCTTATGGTGGTGCCAGGCAGATGGCGGTTTAATTGTACAAACTAGGTGTAGAATCATCCCACCTTGGCTCTTGTACTCAAAATGGAGTAGCTCATGGCAAACTATTGCTTTACAAAATAGAGGAACTCAGGGTTAGACACATCCCGAAAACTGCTGTTCTAGACGTCAAAGAGTAACTTAGCACAGCCAGCTCTCCACACTATAGCTCTGCTGGTAGAATAAGGAGCAAACAGTGGGACTGGGAGGGGGTCGCACTGAAGGGGTTTTGCCTGGGAAAAGCCTCAGGAGCACGGGAGCAGTTTTGTGGTCCTATGCTTTCTGAACTGGCACCACCACCACCACCACCACCACCATCACCATCACCACCACCATCACCATCACCACCACCACCATCACCACCACCATCACCATCACCACCACCACCACCATCATCATCACCAACACCAACATCATCACCACCACCACCACCACCATCACCACCACCACCACCATCATCATCACCACCACCACCACCACCATCACCACCACCACCACCATCATCATCACCAACACCAACATCACCACCATCATCACCACCACCACCACTATCATCACCACCATCATCACCATCATCATCACTAACACCACCACCACCACCACCACCATCACCACCATCACCACACATATCATCATCACCACCACCACCACCATCATCATCATCACCAACACCACCACCACCACCACCGTCACCACCCCACCACCACCATCACCAACGCCACCACCATCATCACTAACACCAACACCACCATCACCACCACCACCGTCACCACCCCCATCATCATCACCACTACCACCACCACCACCATCACCACCACCATCACCACCATTGCCACCACCATCACCACCACCATCACCATCACCACCATCATCACCAACACCACCATCACCACCGCCATCATCACCACCATCACCATCACCACCATTATCACCAACACCACCATCACCACCGCCATCATCACCACCATTACAGGCTAGTGCACACAACCACATACTCTAAGATGTCATTTCCAGGTGCTTACAGATGCTGGGCATTTAGGATGCACGTCTGCATGTGTGCGTTCATGCAGGAACTCCAGGGAGAAGAGCGTCTGAAGGGACAAAGAGGGCAGAGGTAGACCCTGTGCTTCACTAAGGCCCACTGACAAGTGACAGTTGGGCTGGGAGCTGGGAGAAGGAGAGGCAGTGGCAGGGATTGTCTCGCGCATCTTGTCTGAGCCCGTGGCTCCAGAGGCTGGGCCCCTGGGCTTGGTGTGTGACGCTGCGGCTCTGAGGCGCTGCCCAGTGTGCACCTTTGTCAGGTCAGTCCAGTCCCAGTCACCTGAGAGACTTTACCAGGAAAAGGAGAGCCCCTTGGTGCCGAGGCACAGAGCAAGGACGAGCGGAGGTGCTGGAGACCCGCCCGGGCCTGGGCACAGCAGGTGCTCACCTACCCTTGTGGGCTTTCTGTGAGCTCCTGGCTCCCACCAGCAGGTGGGCATCTGCCAATCCCTTTGCGGGGCGCTGACTCTCGTGTGCGGTGAACAGCTTGAGATAACAAGGTCCCGTGTGAACAAGAGGGCAGGCTGTCAAGATGGTTCCTGAAGTAGCCATGATCTCCATCAGGGGAGAGTTGCCTGCGTCCTTGCCCTGCAGCAGGCCCCCTGGATCCTCTCCTGCTCAGCCAAGAGGCGTGTCTGTCCACAAGGTGGACACACCTCTTGCTAACCTTCACCCCGCCCTTGGCTCTACCTTGGGGCTCTGCTGAGACAGCCTCAGCCTGGCTCCCTCTGTTCTCCCAGGGTCATCTTCCCAGGGAGCCTGTCCCACACCTCCCCCCAGCATGGGGACAGCCAAATGCCAGGCAGGGGCCTGTCCCTCGAGATGTCCCTGGAGGTCCAGGCCACTCTCCACTTATCCTCTACTGTGTTTCGTGCCTCAAGCCCTGGCCACCACACAGGGGGCTCACCAACGGCTTCACAGCCAGAGGTCATGAGCCAGTGAAGGAGTGGGGTCCCCCCAGGTTGCAGGCCTCATGACCATGGAGGAATGAATTCCAGTGGCCAGCATGAGAGGCTGGTGGAGGCGCAGCCCCGAGCACTAAAGGGCAGGAGCCAGCAGGCACGGGGAGGGCCTCTCCTTTCCCGCCACTATGACCCCTTGGCCAACCCCTCCCAGAGGCCAGAGGCAGGGAGCCTGAGAGGAGTGTGGGGTCAGCCTCCAGGACACAGGCAGAGTGGTGAGAGGGGCACAGGTCAGTCCAGTCCCAGCCGTTCTGGCTCTGGGCCGCCACTGCTGACTGTGAGCCGGGCTGGCTCCAGGCTCTGTCACTTGTCCTGGGCTCCATGGGTGGAGGAGCAGGAGCCCCAGGGGCCCTCAGGGAACAGAAGACCCTCACCTTGGCTGGGCGCTTTGGGCACTGGGTCTGCTTGCAGGTCCTGTGGACTCTGATGCACTCACACTGTAAGCGCCTGTCACGATGTGAAGCCTGACTAATTAGCAGTTTCTGTGGAAAAAAAAGTGGGTTTCCATAGGCCTCGTTTTCCAAGCAGGTCAGCTTGAAAGGTAAGACAGGCGCAAAGGCCAAGGAGGCCAGGGGCCCAGCAGCAGAGACACCACGTCCCTTGAGTGTTGGGCAATCGGACGTCCTTGCCCCCGCCTGGCTGGTTAGACCCCAGCAGTGCTGGGGGACCGCGGTGGTGGCGTCCAGCTCACAGCAGGCTCGGCTGGGTTTGGAGCTGAGTTTGGAGCCTGAGCCTTTTGTAAGACGGAGACAGGGCCGGCTGCCCAGTGGACTCTGCCCCTCTGTGGCCCAGGACACCCAGGCCCTGGCCTGCTCTAATTTACCTGCCTGTCATTGCTCTCCTGGCCCCTGCTCCCTTCTTAGTCTCTTCTCATCTCTCCTGTTTTCCCCAACCAACCTGTCTCGGCCTCACTGGGGCCCTGGCCTCCATCTGGACCAAAGAGAAGCCCCCCTCGGTGGTGCACCCAGGCCGCTCCACCTCGCAGGACTGACTGGAGCCCGGCCGTGGGGACCCAGGTCCCGTGGGGAGTCCCCAGGGCGAGCGTTTGCAGGACATAGGAGCAAGACAAGCCAGTCCACCGTGCACCCCAGTTGCCTTCTTGGGCTCCCTGGTGGGCGCCCCGTGTGGGCCTTGCCAGCGTGGGCTGCTGCTTCAGACCCCTTCAGTTTTGCTTCTGTCTAACTCAAGCTTTTACTGGACAGGATCAGTCTCATTGCTTGCAAACCAGGCAAGGCTCAGGCCCCCACGAAGCCCCCCATGTGTCTGCTCCAGGATTCCTGGCCCAGGGCTCCGTCTTTCCAAATAAAGGCTTGAATTGCCCCAAATGGATGACTGAAGAGGAGCGAGTAAGCCCACTGCACTTCAGGACTTCCCGATGGGCAGGACCCAAGGCTGGGCTCCCGAGACCCAGGAGGAAGAGGGGCAGGGTGGGTGGGGGTCTCAAGGCGGAAGGTGGGTACTCACACGCATCTCAGACAGCCCCCCAGCTGGGGCTGAGCTCCCGGCAGGCTCCAGGTTGGGTGCTCCTGTGCAAGGACAGGGCCTTTGCTGCACCCCCACCCAGTACAGGTGGTAGCCTGGGGGTCACCTTGGCCCCCTCCCCTGCCGGCCGCCCCACCTGGCCTTTCTGTCACTACCACGTCCCCTGAGCCCCAGTTTCAGGTCTTTACGCCTGACAGACCATGCTCCATGTGCAGGTCACGTCCTGCTGAGTTGTAGGGACAGTTAGATTTTCGTCCAGGCAGAGCAGCCGTCCTGTAGATGGCCAGCTGTGGCAGGCAGCCCCGGGGAGGACGTGGCCCAGCTTCAGTGAGCACTTAGAAGTTTTCCGCTATGGCACTGGGGTCCCAACCCAGGGCCCTGCGTGTGCTGGGCAAGCATTCCACCCCCAGCCCCAGCCTGGTCCTGAGACTGGGAGGCCAGGAGCAGCCCTCAGGGGAGAGAGGCCATGGCCTGTGCTGGGCCTGCTCCACCCCAGTACCGGCAGGTACCCTTGGGCCGTGGAGCCCTTGGCCTGGGGAAGAGGGCTCCAGCCAGGAGGGCCTGGGCTGTTGATGGAGAAGTGTGGTGCCGAGTGACCGCTGCTTTCCTCTGCTCTCTGGTTGGTCTCTGGGAGGTCACAAGCAGTGACAGTCCCCTGGGAAGTAGCACCACAACAGTGATGACGACAGCGGGGGCTCCAGGTCCTCACGGGCCTGACAATGAGGGCAGCTAGGCAGACACTGGGTAGGAGATGATGAGGTGGAGCCCAGGGTGTCCAGCCAGAGTGGAGTCAGGTAGGGTGGGCAGAGGTGCTGACTGCCACAGGCCAGTGGTCACTCACCCTGAAACACGGTTCCCTTGCACAGGCTGTGTGTTTTGCTGGCCCCTGGAACAGGACCATCCCTGATGTCCAGAAAGAACTCAGGGGTCAGATCCAGCATCTGCAGGGCCACCCCATGAGGCTCCAGATGCCTGCCCAGCCTCGCCCCACCTGGTCTCTGGGTGGCAGCCCACCCTGGGCTTTGCATCCCTCTGACTTGCCCTCTCTCCTCTGCGGCTCTTGGCAAGGTCATGGCCTGATGCTGTTTGCCCACCATACTGTGGCTGGTGTTAAGTGGGGGCAGCTCGAGGACAATCCCACACCCTCTCGGGGAGGGCCTGTGTCAAGACATGTGGTCTGATGGACCAGTCCAGAGCACAGAAGGACACCAGCCGCCACGGCACCCCCAGGTCTGGCACTGTCCTCTCCCAGTCCCTGGCCAGGTCTCCCCTGTTCCCCACTGTCCAGCATCACTTCCCTGAAGGGGGATCTATTTTGTTTGTAAAAAGCTGATTATCATAGATAAATGTATCTAATTAGTCTCATTTGCTGACACACAAGCCTTTAATTGCACGTTGAATAATTAGACATATCTGCATATGCAAATGATGCAGTTACTCTATGTCAGTCTTTAGCATGCTTCCTCCAGAGACAAACGAGAATCTGTCCCAGAGGAGAACGCTACGTATTAATTTATAGACAAATAACTTTCGTTAGAATCAGCAGCTCTCGTGTTTGTTTACATGAAGTAACAGCTAGACATAGGAGCGACCTGTGCTAAAGAGATGTCCCGGATCTGGCCTATGCAGGGAGCCCTGTGAGCCCCCATGGGGCGTCCCTGAGGGTGGGGCCATCCTGGGCCTGGAGGCCAGGGTCTAGTTCCCACGTGGTGGAACTCTGGGGCCTTGGGAGGGACAGCAGGTGGCCATCTCCCTCCCGTTCTCTCTTGTGCTTCCTCCCCTGCCCATATCCTGCTGGCGGACAGGATGGGAATGGCCAGTGTCCCACAGCCTGGCGGCCACTGAAATTCCACAACTCAGCCCAGGGCACGTGGTAGTGGGCCTGGGAAGCCCTGAGTTGGGAAGGTAAAGGCTAGTGTGTCAGCAAGAGAGACTAATGAGACTCCTTTCTCTCTGACGATCAGCGTTTTACAGAAAAAGCAGACCCCTTTCATTTTGCAGGGAAATGACACTGGACGGTCGGGGAGTGGGAGAAGACCCTGCCTCCCTCAGGCTGTGTCTGCTCACTGTGGAGCTGCTCGGTGGTCACCTTGGTTCTCCAAGCAGGCTGAACCACTGGGTGTCCAGTCCTGGCTCCCAACAGCCTGGAGTCAGCCCCTGCCCAGGCTCCTGCTTGGGGTCACCTGTCACTCTCCCTGATGGCTGTCCTGCACCAGCAGCCTCAGAACAAGCCTGGGGCACTGGGCTGGGGGTCTTCTGGCCCTCTGTCTCTGCAGGTCTCCCTGGCCTCTCTCCTGGCTGAACCTCTGGCATTGGGCAACGACTGTGTCCTGGGCATCCTCGTGTCTGCCTTGGGAAGTTCAGGCCCTGCGTGATGAGGAAGGATGAGCACCTGCCTGTAGGACCCAGCAGGGTCAGGCTGGTGACACCAGGTGCTCAAGGTGACCCTGAGCCCAGGCACAGGAGGGCCAGCCCCCTTCCATGCCCTTGCCTCTGCCCTGGGCCCTGGGGTCGCGTGGCTTGTGCTGGGCACAGAGCAAGAAATTTGGCTCCAGTACAGGGAGGGTGGAGGCATCCCTGCTTCCCAGAGGCCCTGGCCAGTGTGTTGCCATAGCAACTGGCTTTTGAAGCTGGCAGGAGCTGACACCTCCCAGTTCACCCCAGATCCCCTCCCGTCTCTGGACCAGGCTGCCAGCAGAGGGCAGCAGCAGGCAGGCTGCTGGTTGGGGGAGCAGTGGGCCTGCCTGAAGTGAACCCCACATTCAGGGACTCCTTGCCTCCCAAGGCCTCTGGGGAGAGCAGCAGGAGGGTGACACCATCAGCTGGTGTGCCCAGGAGGGTGGCAAGGGAGCCACCACAGCCCCTGGGGTGTTTGTTCTTCAGTGAGGCTGGCAGCTGAGCCCACCCAGCTGCCCGAAGGCCAAGGTCTGCGGCCACGTGTGGCCAGCAGGTTCTCACTCTGTGTTAACGCACCCGCTGGCCCAGCCTCGTGGCTGCTCGCTCACGCCCACGCCCACGCCCACACTCCGTGTCCACTCACCAGGTGTTCACACCCTCATTCGCACACTCAGCTCACATGGGATCGGGGAGCTGCAAGGCGCAGTGGCCTCTCCCCGGCAGCTCGGCTCCTTGTGTGGTTCCTCCTCCTCCCTGCGGTTTAGCTGGTGCCCTCCCTTCAGGTACGGCTAGCTGCTCCCGCGGCCTTCTTTCTCCCAAGGCCTTCTGCTGGTGAGTGAAGAGACCAGCAAGGAGAGGGACCTGAGCACACTGCCCAGCGCGAGGCGCCCAGGTGCTCCAACTGCGGTTGCCATGGGGTCTGGAGGCACGGCGGGCAAAGCTCCGTGAATGCCGTGTGCCAGCTGAGACAGCCTGGGAAGCAGCTGACTGCCACCCTCCTGGGGCTGCAGCCCTGGGGACCCGGCGGGTGAAGGGGAGGCCAACGTGGACACAGCTTCAGAGGCAGGGGCCAGGGGCCCCGGGGACACATGGCACAGGGAGTTCGGGGTGCCATGTGCAAGCCTGAGTGCTGTGAGCAGGTACATGGGGGCGTGCACACGTGCGTACTTGCCTTGTGTGTCCGGGTGTGTCTTCACACCCACCTCTGCAGCCTGGAGCCCAGCCCTCAGCAGAGCCGCCTTTCTGAGCCCCTGCCAGGCGTGGCTGGCGTGGCCTCCCGTGTTTGCAGTGTCTCCCACTCAGGGCCATGCCACGGCCTCTTCTCCTAGTGGCAAAGCCCTGCAGGCCCGACCAGCCCCAGAAGGTGGAGCCGAGCAGAGCTGTCTGCCGAGGTCCGTGGCGGCTGGAGGCTGGGCTGGCACGTGCTGTGGCAGCTCCTCTCCCATTGTGGAGCCCACTCTCCCCAGGAGGCCATGGAGGTGGGCAAGGGCTGGTCAGCTGCTGTGGCTGGCATGGGTGGGCTGGGTGCCCACTGCGGGGAGGAGCTGCTTAAGCTTTGTCTCCTGCAGGGCACGCTCTCAGGAGCGTGTGGCCGTGGTGCGTGGCGTGTGGTAGACACAGGCTCATCAGGCCTCCAGGGCCACACTTCCTTGGCCTCGCCCTCTGGGTCCTGTTTGTTGACACTTGCTCTCCTCACCCGCTCCACCTCCAGCCCTGCGGTTACGCAGCCGTTGAGATCTCCGCAGGGCTCTGGAAGGTGCCTGCCCCGATCCCCAGTCAGCACTTTTACCCTTTGAGAAGCGTGGCCCTGAGAGGGCTCAATGGGGTCACCCACTGTCACATGGCTGTAGGTCCTTGGCACGTGGCACGAAGGAGGCTGTTTCCCTAATGGCACCTGGTGGACAGCAGGGGTCAGAGCTTAAGAAAGCTTGGACAGAAAGAACTTCCTGAGACTGACTGGGGTAGTGGACACTGGGACATTACAAGCTAAGTCAGTGTGGACAGTTAGTGGCTGCTGTCCTCCTCTCTGGGAGCTCCTGGGGGGAACTGCTGAGCTCCCTGGGGGGAACGAGCTACCCCTTTCTCTCCGTGGCTGAGCGTCACTGTCCAGAGATGGCTCTGCATCCCTTTCTGTTGGCAAGTTCCTCCGAGGGCCACCTGGGAAGTGGCTTATGCACTTCCACCCTGCGGCTGGCCCACGGGGTCCTGCAGAAACCCTCCCTCACAGGGGCTGTGCCTCTGCCAGCCCGACCCCCAGGAGAGGTGAGCGGGGGCACAGGCGCCGTGTGACCCCTTCCTTCTCCTTTGGCGGCCTCCTGCTTGGTGCTCCAGTACAGGGGCCTGACCTGCAGGGGCAGAGGCCAGGCAGGTTGCCAGGTGGGAGAGTTTCAGCCCGAGCCTCAGCCCAGCCCAGCCAGGTGGGTCGGCCCCCCGAGGACCAGGAGGACCTAATGAGGCGGCCCACTGGCTTCCAGCTCACAGGATGGTGCGTGGGGCCGTGGCCCTGGCTGGGGGTGACCACGGGGTGGGGCCTTGAGGGAGAGAGGAGATGGAGCAGCTGAGGAACACTGAAACTGGTCTGAAAGTCCGAGCAGCCAGGGGGGAGCAACGTGGGCCTGGGAACTGTGGGGGAGGCCTCCTGCTCCGACCACTCAAAGCTAGTGGCCAGCATCTTCCAGGATTTCCCTGGGAAAAGCAGGGAAAATGGTCCTTTTCTTCCTAAACTCTCTGACTCCACCTCAAAAAAACATGTTTCATCCTGACATGGAGGACATTTCCACCTCTCTTTCTTGACTGCATCCTGGACAGGTAGAGAGAAGAAAAAGCCAGGCATAGTGACATACAGCTGGATTCTGGAGGCTGAGGCAGGAGGATCACAAGTTCAAAGCCAGCCTGAGCACATTAGAGAGGCCCTGAGCAACTTAGTGAGACCCTGTCTAAAAATTTAAAAATGAAAAGGGTTGGGATGTGGCTCAGTGGTTAAGAGCCCCTGGGTTCAATCCCCAGTACACATCTCGAGGAGAGAGAAGGAAGCGGGAGAGGAGGAGGAAGAAGAAAGAGAGGAGGAGAGGAAGGAAGGAGGGGGGGGAAGGAGGGAGGAGAGGTGGAAATTTCCTCCATGTTAGGAGGGGAAAGGGGAGGAGGAGGGGGAGGAAGAAGGGGGGAGGAAGAAAAGGATGGGGAGGAGGAGGGGGAGGGGGAGGAGGAGGAGGAAGAAGAGGAGGGAGAGGAGGGAAGCAGCTTACCTAAGAACAAACAGAAGCTAAAGCCCAGGGCTTCTCAGAGAGCTGAAGCCGGACTTGGTGGCCCCAGGGCCAGGTGCTGGCCTGGCCTCTGGCCTTGGGCCCAGGGCTGTTTGGGGGGCAGATCCAACAGCAAACGCCTTCTGGGCATTTCAGAGGAAGCAGGAGAGCAGCTCAGGCTTCCCAGCCGCCCACCTGAGGGCTGCGGAGGCCGCCTTCCCCGTCACTCTGGGTGCAGTTGGGGAGCATGGGGCTCCCCCGTCACCTCAGGGCTGTCCACTCTGCTCCTTTTCGTGTTGTGTAAACTGCGCCTGCAGTTCAGCACCGTGACCGTGCAGAGCACAGGCCAGCGGCGTGAAGAGCACTCCCGTGGCCGTGCAGCCGCCACCTGGCTCCAGCGCTGGCTGCCCACACAGACTGTCCTGCTGCCCACTGCCGCCCACGCCCTCCCAAGCCTGCACCCAGTGTCCCCTCGGCCTCTGTGAGTCTGAGTCCTCTGGAGCTCCACGCGGTGTCAGACAGGACTCGCCCTTGGCTTCTGGCTGGTCTCGCTCAGCAGGATGTCCTCGAGGGTCATCCAGGCTGGAGCAGGGACCGGGATTCCCTGTTTCAGAGGCTGGATGACGCTCCAGGGTGTGCGTGGACCACAGTTTCTCGCCCATGCATTTGTCCAAGGTCAGCTTGCTTCTTGTTTAGCCATTCTGGGAAGCCCCGTGAGGAACACGTGTGCACGGGGCTTCAAGTGCATCTGGACGCGGTGCTGCGGACCCAGGGTCGGTCCAGGCTAGAGCATTGAGGAATCCCTGGGCTGCTTTCCCCAGCCACAGTGCCACTTAGGGTCCCACTGACAGGGCCCAGGTTCCGCCGCCCACATCCTCAGACTTCTTACAGCAGCCCTCCCTGGGGGGCAGGTGGCCTGGGCACGGCTTTGACCTGCCTGTCCCTGTGTGCTGTGAGCGACTTCATGCGCTTCTTGTGTCTGTGACTTGGGGAGAAGCATCCGTCCTGGCTCTTTGCTCAGTTTTGCACTGGTTTTTCGGTTGTTGAGCGCAGGATGTTTTGTGGGTTGGGCGTTCTGGACACCCATCCCCGCTTGTACAACATAATTTGCAGATACTGCCCCGCTCTCTGGGCTGCTGCTCACCCTGTCGCTGTCCTTCAAAGCACAGTTTCCAAGCTGTCTTTTCAGTTGGCCTCTTTAGTTGTCTCTGCCTGTGCCTTCAGTGCCACATCTGAAAAACCGTTGCCAAACCCAACACTGCAAAGTGTTTGCTGGACGGGCCACTGCAGCTCCAGGGAGATGCGCAGGCCGCAAGACCCCGGGCTTGTCAGGAGGGCCACGGGCTCTGGGAGCCAAAGGCTGCACCAGGCCTCCAGTGCGGATCCTTGGCTAGGTCTCCTGCTGGCCGGGATGGGCCGGGCTCCCACCATAGGGCGAGCCCTACTTGTGTCCAAAGGGAAAACGTGGTTTGGACAGCTCAGCCCAGATGGGGCAGGCACCTTGTGGGGACCAAGCCAGGCATGGGAAGGAGCTTAATCTCAGGAATGTCAGTAGGTGGAAGCTGCTGGGTTTTGTGCCCAGGGGCTTGGTGAGCCTGCTTCTATGCCCTGCAGCAGAGGAACCAAAGGGAAGCCCCCGAGCCAGCCCTCAGAAGACTGGGGTATGGGGGGCAGGAAGGCTCTGGAGCCTCAGCACAGGGGCAGGCCTCGGGGACACACCTGCCAAGGCCCAGGGAGCTGGGAACCCTCACCCTGGCACCCACTGTAGCTTCCTGCTGGGATAGAGCTGCCTTCTGAGCACATGCTGGTCCCGGGCAGCCCACGTCCCAGTCCCGTTCCCGGGGCTGGGCTGCAGGGCTGGTGAGCCTCCTGTGTTATAGGAGGAACAGACACCAGCTTTCGCCTGGTTTCCCCAAATGTGCCTCATGGTGGAGCCAGGGCATTTTTTCATTAAGCTCTGTCCAGAAGCCATTTCTGGATCAGATTTAGTTTTAAGAAACTGAACCCACAGTTTCATTGTTTACACCATGTGCCCACAGCGTCCACCCTGGTACAACTGGGTCTCGCCTGTTGGTTGCCAGAGGGAGATACAAGCAGTTTATGAGTTAAAAAGACCATTTAGAAAGAACATTTTGTGGGCAGACAGCGTAGCCAGGTCAGTGGAAATGGGACATCAAGCAGGAATGTGGGAGGCTTCAGCTCTGGGCATCAAGGACAGGCAGCAGGACAGTCCTCCAGCAAGCCCAGCCCAGTGTCCTGTTGGCCCCAGGGAGGGAGGAAGGAGCAGGGCCTCTGAGCCTGGCCCACGTGGTGGCTCCTCCTCCATGCAGTGAGGCCCCTTCTGCAGCATGGGCACATTGTGTCCCCCACGCGGTTGTCCAGCACCAGCCAGCCAGCCAGCACCACCTTGCAGAAGACGCCATGGCAGAACTGTGCCTGGCTTGTGTTGGCTCCAGCCACGGGAGGTGACATTGTCCCCTGGGCCTTGCTCCAGCCACAGGGAGGCCATGGAGCTGAGGCTGGAGAAGGCGAGAAGCCCAGTGGGACTCAAGACTGTCCCCCATCCAGGCTCTGGTTCCTCCCAGACGGGCAGCACCGAATCAGCTTCAGAGGCCCTGTCTGTGGGCAGCGTCCCCTAAGTGGGGCAGGTGTGGGACCCCGGATGGAAGGGGCCTCTCTGCTCCCTGGGGGGCTGAGGCAGCACTGGAGGTGACGGTGTCAGGCTCACAGCAGCTGCCCAGAGCCCTGGTGGCGGCCAGCATGCCTGGCAAGGAGGGGCCCCCAGCCGTAGGAGGCAGTCTGGGCCGTCACTGTTCACTAGCCTGAGCTCAGAGCTGACCGGCACTCTGAGGCTGTCCCTGAAGGCCATGTGCGAGCGGAGGCCCTGTTGCTGGTTCTGACGAGATGCTCTGCTGTTTTGCATCTGATCGTGGGGACTCCGGGTCCTCAGTGTCCCAGGGCTATCACTGCTGCTCACAGCTGATGGGACGCCCCTCACTGTGCACTCCAGGGTGCCGCCCTCCCTGGGGCTCAGAGTGGGGCGTAGCCAGGCCTCCGACCCAGCTGGACCTCAGGCGGTGCTGCAGGCTGAGCTGGGGTCGGAGGAGCCCTGCCCTCAGCCGCTCAGGCCTCGGGAGGGAGGGCAGGGACAGGGCACTTTCACACATGGCCCTGGGCAGAGCCTGCATTGGGGAAGACCTCACCTGGCTTTCTGTGTGGTCCTACAGCCCCCTTCCCGAGGCCACCCTGGGCCCCAGAGTGTAGAAGCTGCCCTGGTGATGAGTGCAGTGGGTCATGCCACACTCCCAGCACCTGGAACAGCCCTTTCCTGAACACCTGTTACTGTAAGTGACTTCATACCCTTCAGCATCAAGGCCGTTTGTTACAGTTTGGCTCAGATTGGATAATGGCGAAGCTTGTGCTATTCTAAAGTGTGGAACGAGAAGCCGAGCCACCTGCTTGACGACCGCGGGCTGTGTAGCTGCTTCTCCTGCTCCCTCGCCTCACCAGCACTGTGGCCACTGCTTTCCACTGGGAGCGAAGGAGGGTTCCTCTGGCCTGCAAAGCAGGGGTGGACATCCCTGAGGAAAGGCAGGGCTCCCGCCTCGTGGGCAAAGTGTGCCAGGATTCGAGGGTTTTCAGTGTCTAAGACGTTCGTCTGTCACTGGGTCTGGCTGTCTGGAAGGGCTGCAGAGCAGGCGCCAACAGCACAGCGAGTGGACCACAAGCACACGCGGCCAGCACCAGGGCCAGCAAGAGGTCCGGGGTCGTCCTCCCGTGAGCCCCATCCTCGTGCAGCTGGTCCGCTGGCCCTGACCACACCTGGGCACCCGTCCTTGGGCCAGGGCGTGTCACACAGACCCGGCCACCACTGACAGCCCACTGGGGTCCCTAGGCCTTTTTGTTTCTCAGAAGCCGAGATGAGGGCCCCGACTGGGCCCAGGCAAGCCGGCCATCACACAGGAGGCTCGATACCCACTTAAGGGAGGCGTGCCAGCCTGTGGGTCCAGGCTGGGTTAGGGAGGAGGCCCTACTCTGAGCCCAAAGGGAGAGAGGGGCCGGCACGGAGGTGAGCCGGGGTCACCCTGGGGGACTCAGCTCTGGCCAGGGAGGACCAGGAAGGGCTTGTGGCACAGAGTGGCCAAGGTCTGGGAGGGTGGGCCCTGACCCCATGTGTCTGGCCACCACCTGCTCCCTGCTGTGGCACCGACCTGGAGAGGTCGTGGGCCAGCCATGGCACTGCCAGCCTACACATGCTGGCCTGGCCTTTTGGGAGGGACGGAGGGAGGGATTAGCACCGATCACACCCTGGACAGGTCAGTGTCCAGGCCCCAGGTCACCTGTGAGCTGGGCAGTGTGTACGAGCTGCACCAAGGCAGAAGCCAGGCAGGGGCTGACTCGGGGTCATTGCCTACCTCCCCACCCTGCCCAGTCTCTGTGTCTGCCTGTCCCTTACCCCCACGCCGCAGCCCACGTGCCACCCAGTAGCAAGGGCTACTGGGCATGGATGGCCTGCAGTGGGCGAGAGGGGCTGTGCAGGAGGAAAGGCACACAGGACGTTCCTGGAGTCCCAGCAAGGGCGGCAGACACGCTGCCCAGGATCTTCCCCCAGAAGACGAGGAGCGCCTGGGCAGGTCCCCAGGGCGTTCCTGGGGGCAGGGAGGTTGGGAGTGTGGCGGTGAGGACACCAGACGGGGATGGGGGTGGGTTCTGAAGGCGAGGCACCTGAGCACTGGGCGACAAGCACAGTGGTTGCTAGGGCAGAGGCCTTGTGGGCAGCTCGGGGTGGACAGGCTGGCCATGACAGCTCCCTAACTTTTGAACTGATTTTGGTGGAGAAGGGAAGCCAGGCTGCCCAGGAAGGGCCCAGGCCCAGGGCCACTGTTCCCACAGGTGTGTCCTTCAGTCAAACCTCTGCTGCCCACCTGGGCCCCCTCACTCGGGCTGGCAGGGGAACGGAGTGGACAGATTAGCCAGACTGCTTGTCCCCTCGCCACCCAGAGCAGGGCACAGCCACACCATCACTGCCGAGGGATTCCCACACACAAGGGGCTCATGAGGTGGCACGTGCATTCTGAGGAGGAGGAGGACAGGGCCCCAGGGAAGCAGAGCCCGCCAGCAGGCCAGCCATGCGCTCGGGCCCCGAGCACGGGGCAGGGTCAGCCAGGCTACATCTGCAGCACCCGCAGGGGTTCCGGGCCTCCGAGGAGGACCTCCACTTTCCTGCCATGATAGACCCAGGCACAGAGCACACGGGCAAATACCAGGCAGCCTCCTGGCTCACCGCCACCGCGTGGTGCCCCACAGCCTGCTCTGGGGGCAGGGTCAGTGCAGTCTGAGCAGGCTGTCTTGGGATCAGGAGAGGCCCAGGCTCCCTCACCTGATGGAGGCAGCCACCTGGGCCACGGGCTCTCTCCCTGCATACACCACGCCAGCTTCTCAGGGTGGCTGGACCCACTCTGTGCAATAAGCTCTTGTTTTTCAAAACTCTAGTCAAAGGCAAGTTAAGACGCCTGGCCCAGAGAGACCCGTCCTCCCCAGGGAAGCTGAGCTGTCACCTCTCGTCAGAGGAATGTGCTGGGAAGCCCTGGTGGAGAAGAGCCAGATCGGGGAGCACAAGGAGGCCAGCTGGGCCCAGCATGCTTGCTGGGCTGCTGGCAAAGCCAACAGCAGCCACTCGCCTCCTCACCCTGCCTGAAGAGGGGCTGGGCCTGAGCCCGCCAGCCAGGAGCTGCTGAGCTGGCCGGTCTGCTGTCCACGGTGCTGGGCTCAGGCTGCTCTGGGCCTTGTGCCTGGGGCCCTCTCCAAGGTGCTGACGCACACCATTTCTGCCTTCCTTCTGCCGCCTGGGAGACGTCCAGCGACTCTGACCACCATGGAGCTGAGCAGGGATGGGGCTCCGCCTGTGGGTCTCTGGAAACATGACCCTCTATTAGCCTCAGTCGGGCCTCTCTTGACCCTGTCCCTCTTCCTTGCTCCCTCCCACAACAGTTTCCCAGGGAACGAAGTCAGAGGGAGAGCCTCCTCTGCTTGGTTCCTTGGGAAAATGATGTGGAATGTTAGACCTCCTCCTGGAGCTGGGGTTGGGGCAGGTGGGCAGAGAGCTGTTCCCTGGGCACCTGCTGGTGTGGCCACAAACTCTACAGAGCCCAAGAAACCTGTGCACTCTGGCCTGCCAATCGGTCCTGACCAAGTTTATGCTGAACTATGGAATCCTGGGGGCCAAGCCATTTCCCCCTCCTCCCCATCCCACTCAATAAAATAAGACATTTAATGGGATAACCATCTTGGCAGTGTCTGAGGTCAACACACAGCCATTTGCACATGCCAGGGAGCAGGGACAGTCCTGTGGTGTACCCAGCTCTATCATCTGCCTTGCCAGGCTCTTGTCAGACAGCCTAGTGCCCTGAGCCTGGCATCTGGGCTTTGGGCTCTGCTCCCTGGTCCTTGACTACTTGGGGGAGGCGACCCTAGGGGGAGCACCGTGCTGGGTGCCCAGAGCTATAAGACCCTGCTGAGAAAGCAGAGGCCCCTGCCAGCTTTGGAGCCAGACAGGGTGGCTAGCTGGAGGGGAGACAGCCTGGCAGGTGGACAAGGCTGTGGGCTCTGGACAGCTCCTTCCCACGGCCGGGGCTGGCTGGACCACGAGGGCCTGAGGAACCCAGGCTACTTGGCTTATTTCAAACCTGTTGGTTTCTCAGTCTCCTCATCTAGATGCTGTTATCAGGGACTTGCTCCTGGGACCTCTGGTCCTTGGTCAGAGCTCGTGGCTTCGCGTGCATTCTCACAGAGGGCTGGCATGCACTGGAGCCCGGTGATGCCGGGGGCTCCTGTGAGGGCACTGGGAGGAGCCCAGCGCAGAGAGGACAGGGCTGCTGCTGCCCTGCTCTCTTCTCTGCAGCTTGGTCCCTGAATTCCCACTGCAAATGTCAGCCGGCCTCATCTCCAGGTCTCGCTCCCTCTCTCTCCCCTCTTGGGCAGGGCACTGAAGTCCGTCAGGTGGACTGGAGCCTTCTGCATGGGCCACCTGTCCTGTCCAGGCCCATCTCAGGAGCAGGAGCCCAGGCTGATCCCTCAGCTGCCCACCACCAGAAGCATAGGGACTGACTGGCTCAGAGCCCAGTCGATCCTGAGCTCGACAGACATTGCCCCAGCCTCTCTCCACCCTGGAAATGATCGCAGCCAGCAAGGTGGATCCCAGAAGGCTGGTCCAGGATGGGCCTGGGGCTGACCTAGGGCTCCCTCTGTAGAGGCCCCTCAGCCCCACCCAGCCCTGCTCAGGCCCCTCCCATGTCTGCCCCCATTAATCCCCTCATGGTCATTGTCCTGGGTGATGGGAGTCCCCCCAGGTCCCCAGGCCCTCCCCTGCTCACTCCTTCAGTACGGTGATTCTGAATACACCTCCAGGCCTGCTGTGCTCATCCACACGCTGGCTGCTGGGGGCTCTCAGCCTCACCTCTCAGCATCTCCTGCAGAACCCTCCCCCAAGCAGCCTCAAGCCCCACTGGCTGTGGGACGTCAGCAGAGACTCCAGGCCCCTGGACACCTGTCCCCCCGGAGCATTTCCTCTGGCAGAGCAAGGAACCAAATGGCAATCTCCAGGCTGGAGTCTGGTCCTGGGTGTGTGGACCTGGCAGGCACCACCTCCACCCACCTGCTGGCCAGCCCTGTGCCTGGCACGCTCCACACCCAGGCATGCTGATTGGAGGTTGCCATCCACAAGGTGGCTGGACCCAGGAAGCTCTGTCCATGGGGAGTTGGGCCAGTGGGACTTCTTGGTCTTCAGAGGGTCCAGAAGCGAGGCACGAGGGGCAGGCCTGCCCTGCAAGGAGGCATCGGTCAGGGAGCCCTGAGCTGTGATCAGGAGCAGGCCTTGCTGACACAGGAGAGGGACAGGTGGTGGAGAGAGGGACAGACGGTCACGGTAAGGGTCGGGCAGATGGGAGCAGATGGCCCACCCAACCCACAACTTTCAGAGTTGCCTTTCTCCGCTGTCCTTGAAGCCTGGCAGGCCCAGGGACACCATAGGGTGGGGGGCAGTACCATGGCAGAGCTGCATGGAGTGGGCAGGCGGGCAGGAGCTGTGACCTGCAGCCCCTCCACAGCAGGAAGCCAGAAGGACACTGGGTGGGGACCAGTGCAGTGGGAGGCCAGGAGGGAGCTGTCCCCAGCTCCAGGATCCCTGCTGTGAGGGGAGGCTCACAGAGTGGCTGGGGTGAGGCCACAGTCAAGACCTGGTTGGTTTAGGGAAACAGATTCCAGCCACCTGGGCGCTCGGGCCTGGGGGATGTACCTTCTCCCAGACACAGCTACGCACGAGCAGCGAGGAGTCCCAGACACGCCCAACAGGAGGGAGGCAAGGCCTTCCAGGGAGGTGGTGGGAGACGAGACTCCAGGCGGGCACCTCCAGGCACTGAGAGGAAGGGGCTTGGAGGAGGCCTCCTGACCCACCACCCTTTCTACAAACCTACGAATCAGAGAGAAGTTAATTCAGGTGCCACAATTTCTCTGATAAACGTCAAAATATGTGAATATAGAACCTCCTTCCTTCAGTCACTAAGACAAATGGAAAACACACTTATTAGCATAGAGATGAGTTTAATCAAATCAGCCTACAAATTAGCCACAGGAAATGTAATGAGCTGGGAATTAATTAGCTGTGTGATGATAATGATGTTGCCCCTCTGATTACCTCAGGCTGGGCTCCTGGCCCTCCTGCAGCAGCCTCAGCCACCAGTAGCTGATCTGTCTCTTTGCAAGAGGCCCTAAGTGGGGGCCACCCGCAGACCCTGTTCCTCTGGGGGCAGGAGGCCTATGTGTCCTGGGGAACAGGGCCTTGCTGTCCCTGAGGACTTAGCCCCTCTCTAGGGGCCACTTCCATGGGGGCCCTGGGGTAAGGCATGAGGCCCTGGGCAGCCTAAGGCATTGGGGTGTGACAGTGTTGAGGAAGGAGCCCCAGGAAGGTACTCAGAGGCCGGGCTCAGGCTGGATATTGGGGACCCATCAGGGGCAGCCATCCTGCTCAGGGGCTCCTGTGAGGGGGCCTCACAGCCCCTGCCAGCTGACTGTGAAACTGGATGACGTGCAGCCCCACCTGGACTGGAGGGCCCTTGGGTAGGTACCAAACGGCTATGTGCTTTTCACATTTGGGAAAGCTGCAGGCCCCAGGGATCTTTCTCAGGGACCCCAAAGTCACCTGAGTATCAGTCCTAGCAGGATGGAGTCAGAAAGGTCTTGGGGTCATGAGACACTGCAGTCACAACTGGCCTTGCAGTTGGCCACTGAATCACCCCAGAACTGGCCCCTGCCCTGCAGCCTGGCCAGGTTGCTGGGTCCTCAGGTGCTCATGGGACTCTGAGGGCCTGGCTGGCTCCAGCTCACCAGAGGACAGTGCTAGCCTCCTGGGGCTCACCTGCAGATCTCCTGGGAGCTGTCCTGAAGGTCTCCAGCAGGTACTCTGGGGGCTCTGTGGGACTGTCCTGGGAGTTCTCCTAGGGGTCTCCTAAGGAGCATCCTGGGGCTCCTTGAGAGAACAGTTATGGCCCCAGGATGGCCTCCTCCCCAGGCCAGGCTGTGTGCAAGGGAGGCTCTGTGGAGGAGACAAGGACTCTTCCTCCATGACTCTCTCCATGGCTTCCCATTTCAGGAAGGAGACACCAGTCCTCCAGGTCAACTTCCTGAAGTCCCACAGGGAACGGCCTGGAATTGTGCAGTTGCCATTTTAAGCCAGCAGCTGGGAAGGTGGCTGTTAGGAATATGCTGCTTTCTAACGTCCTTCTGTCTGCTCATCCTCACAGGCACAACTGGGGTCAGAACGCAGCTCTGAGCTGACATCTTGCTGTGACCTTGGGGGCAACTTGCAGGGGTCCTGAGCAGCTAGGAAGTTTGACTGAACTGCTGATTCAGCAGATTTTGCACCAACCGAGGAAAATAGATTGCATGGGGGGGTGCGTTCATCTCATTCCTGTTTTAGTCCCAAATTGAATCCAAAGTAGGGTGGAGCCATGTGGGGTGCACTCTGGCTGGGGGGCTGCCTTGTGGAGAACCCAGCAGAGGGCTGAAGGGTCTGGGCTTCGGGCTCCCTGGGAGCTCACAGAGCTGCAGAGATGAGCATCTGGACTGGGTGGAGAGGTACCCGGTAGTGGGGGATGGACAAGTGTGCTGAGAGACAGTAGGGTCACCAAGGTCCTCCCCAAGCCCAGGTGCTCCACGTCTCCACAGGCCCTGCCCGCAGGCCTCCAGGACCAGGCCTCTGCCCTCTTCCTCCAGCCCCTGCCTTGGCCTCGATAATGAGGAGACCTGCCTGGCAGGGGTGGCGGGCACCACTTCCTGGTCTTGGGTGGCCCTGCCCAGCAAGTTGGTGCTGGGCTCTGCTCAGAGCTCTTCTCTCCACAGGAAGCAGCTTGAGTGTGCCCGAGTCTGTCTCAGCCCGCGTCCTGCCTGCTTCCCCTCTGCCCTCTTCCCAGCCTCGCTAGTTCAAGGCCATTGTGCAGATTTCCTTTCTGCACCCAACCAACCATCTCTGAGATGGGCCCTGCTCTCTAAGGACCCTGTGATGCCCCAGAGGGGACAGTGCCCTTTCGGTTATTAGAGGCTGTTGTTTAGTGGACAGGACGCAGCACGGGGGCAGATGTGTAGCAGCGCCTTTGTCTCGAGCAGACCCTGTGTGTTCTGAGACCTCCAGGGCGGGTTGTACGCTCTCACCTTGGGTCTGACCTTTGTCCTGAAGCCACTGGTTATCAGAGGCCCTGGAGAGGGAGGCCAGGAGTTTCAGTTTCAAACCCAGCATTCCTGGCTCCCTTGCATTTCTCCCAAAGGGCTCGCATTTGGCCAGACCATCCCTGCTAACAGGGGGAGGAAGGCGGGCGGTCAGCCCCTGGTCCCGGGGGGCGGGGTACAACTCAGAGCCTGAGGGCAGCTCAGATCTGGGTTTTCTGGGGACTTTGCACACATGCTGCTGCTCTCCTGGGGACACGAGGTGGAGGAAGCCCAGGGACCTAACTGGAGTCCCTTTCCCACCTCCTCTACAGAACCCTCCTCCTCTGTCCAGTCCTCATGGTGGCTGTGGGAGCCTGTGGGATAAATGTCACCATCCCCATCAGACAGGTGCAGATGTGAAGCTCAGCCAGTGCTCTTGCACTGAAGCAGGGGATTTGCTGGCCTGGAAGCAGTGCTGGGCCCACGCGGGTCTCAGGGGCTGTGCCTCAGTGCACTCTGCCAGCAGAACCCTTGGCCTTTTCCCAAGGACATGCCTGGGGCCACACAGCAAGGGCAGCCCTCCACCCACCTCGGCTCTTAGGTCTCCTATTTTTCAGACACAGTATTTGTCTCCACACTTCCCTCTATAAAATCTAGGTTCAAATTCTTTCTTTCTGTGAGGCTCATCCATGGTTGGAGACGGTAGCCCTGGGGCTGCAGCCTGCCGCCCCATCTCTGCACGGACGCCACCTGCAGCAAGTGCCTGCTCTGTGCACCGGACAGTGGAGGAGGCACATCTCCTTTCCGTCTTGCCTGAGACCCTATCGGGGTGGCCAGAGCAGGCACGGCAGATGGCACCCTCACTTCTCAGGAACCTGAGGCCTAGAGACGGAGACTAGTTTATGGTTGCCCCCCAGCCAGGGGCAGACACCAAGGTATCATGCCAGGGGCTCATGTCCTCCACCCCTGTCCTGAGATGAGGCCCCTACACCCTAGCCTGCCCCTGACCGTGGCCAGGGAGCCTGTTGCCCTGGGAGGAGCTCCTGCAGCTCCCTCATCATCACGAGACATGGGCTCAGCCACAAAGACCCAACAGACAGCCACAGGGGCACATGTGCCAACCAGGGAGTCCCTTCTGCCCCAGGGTCCAGGGTGCAGAGGAGAACCCTGTGTCTTGGTGCAGCCGTTGTAAGAGCAACAGACGAATGTGGGTTACCAATTGAGCTCCACAATTCCCCAAAACGCAGACTTGAGGGAAAACCTGCCATCCAGAGCTGGCTGGGGATCTTGGCCTCTGCTACTCTGAGGACACCCTCCCCACACAGTGCACGCTGCCCACGGGTGGTGTAGGAAGGAGGGACACGACAGCCACTATTGGAACCTGCCGCTCTCCATGAGCCTCCTCCAGTTCCTGCAGGTCACCAGGGGCAGGGAGGAATCCTCCTGCTGGACAGTGCGGTCCCTCTGGTGCCTCTGCACCTCTATGACCTGCTGGTACTGGTTGTCCTGCCCCATCTCCAGTGACGTCCAGTCACAGCTACCTGCATGCCTGCGTGCAGTCAGGTCCCCTGGGCTGATCCTCCTGCCAAGGGCTCCCTCCTGGCATCAATGGAGAGACTTGTAGGTGTAAGCCCAGGCAGTCCACCTTCCAAGCCCCCAGGGCCGGGACCGGGGCGGAGGACAGTCCTTCCCAAGAACAGAGGAGCAGGCAACACCTGCATCGTCCTCTCTGTTTGCAAGTCAGGACAAGATCTTCTATCAGCCTCGTGAGGCAGTCGGCTGCCGGACCCCCCTGGAGCCTGCTGGACGCCCCCTGGTGCAAGAAGGCCAGGCCTGGAGAGGTTGCAAAGGCACTGGGTGGGTCTGTAGCCCGGGTGTTGCCCCAGATTTGTTGGTGATGGAGACCATATGACTTGGGCCCACAGGCAGGGTGGAGGTTGCCCAGAATGGCTATTGGGCAGGGGGCACAGACTCCCAGAGGAGGAGGAAGGCCTGGCAGGAGAGGGCCCCTCAGGGTCATCAGACCCCAGGGGCAGGGCTGTGCCTGGGGGAGCTGCCTCTGTGAAGTGGATCACAGATGGTGGAGTCCACACGTGAGACGGCAGGAGAGACACCACTGCCTGCAGGAGCCCATGGACACAGCGCGGACGGACACGGCCCCGAGAGGCAGCAGAGCCAGGCAGGAGCCGTGCACAGGGCAGCAGATGCTCCTGAGATGAGGAGGCCTGTAGCTGGTGGTCAGCTGAGACCCGCAGGCAGAGACAGGAGCCCCAGCCGTGGGGAGGAAGGGAGCAAGTCAGGAGGGGGCCAGTGAGCATGGAGGTCGGAGGGACGTGGCCATAGGGGAGCAACACTGGAGCCCCCGGGAGCTGGGAGAGGCCCCCAGGGGAACCACCTGCCCACACCTTGGCCTCAGAACCTCGAGGGAGTGGACCTCTGCCATCTGGCCCTTGGTTGCTGCAGCCCCAGGGTGCACGCCTTCCCATAACCCACCCTGCGGCCATCCTGGTGCTCTCTCCTGCGTGGCTGTTTGCAGGGCCCAAGAGGAGAGCACAGGCGATGTTCTGCTACCGTCTGCAGGGCAGAGGCCTGCAGCCACCAGGCCTTGTCTCAACCAGGCTTTGCTTTGGGGGTACCCCAACCTGGTGCTAGTCATTAATGCCAGAGTGAGTGGGTGGCAGCCTGGGCCTGGCGTCCCCAGCAGGGAGCCATGGCAGGGAGGCCGGAGGAACGGCCTCAGCTCAGGGTGTTTGGAAGGCGGGGATGAGGCCTCCAGGGGCTGGTGACAGCGTGGTCTGCCCAACATCTGATGGACCTAGGCTGAGTGCTGAGGGGCCATGAGGCGGGACTGCTGGTGGGAGGAGGGCCACGCGGGCAAACTAGGGCCAGCGGGTGTGTGCCCTCCAGCTCTGTGTCCAGTACCCCAGGGCCTCTCCTGCCCATGGGGCTGGATCCATGAGCACGAGAGATGGAAGCACGGCCTCCTCACAGGGCCTGTGGAGGCCCCCAGTCACGACGCAGGCTGAGTGGGGGTCCAGATCCTCCCCTACAGTCCAGTCCCCTCTCCTGTGAGAGCTGCTTTCTGTTGATGGAACCCTAGAACCATCATACACCCAGACCAAGGCCCAAGGTGTCCGAACCAAGGGGCCCGAGCTGGGCCCTGCTCTCTGCATTCTGGCCAAGGTCCCAGCAGCAGGGACCCTATAATCCTGGAGCCCGGAGGGCAGACCAGCCTCTGCCTTGTTCCCCCACAGACCGGCCCCAGGAAGAAGGTGGGCAGGTAGGAGGCCACCAACCTGACCACGGTCACATATTTCCTGACTCAGGAAGAGGACAGTGACCCCAAGGGTGCTGCCTGTTGTATGTCAACGGTCACCTCAGCCACCACCTCCGTCTCAGGACCCCAGCCCTGGTGAGTCCTCTTGCTCTGTGTGTGGACGACCCAGCTCCAAGGGCCGGCTGTCTTGCTGTGGCTGCGGCAGCCACTCGGGCTCCTCCCGTGTCCTCCATGCCCTGAGCTGTGTGCACCTCATCGTGGCTGCTTGGAGCCACTGTCCTGCGGAGGAGCCTGTGCAGGGAAGCCACGTGTGGGGTTCTGGAGGCCCTGCCCACGCGGCCCCTGAGAGCTGCACGGCCGTGGTTCCGGCCTATGTCTCCTGCACTCTCCTGCCTGCGGCCAGTGTGGTCAAGAGGCCCTGGAGCCGGGCCTGGGTCCGGGTCTGGACTCCGCACACCAGGCCTTTCCTGGGGTCTTGCAGGATGGCGGCCTGTCCTCCACCTGGGCACTCAGTCTCAAGCCTCCTCCAGACACAGGAAGATGGACAAGTGCTTGTTTCCTTCTCAGGCTGGGGGACGGTGGCCAGCCCCTCGTGCAGTGCCATGTGGACCTCGGGCTGTGGCATGCCCCCTAACAGAAGGTGCAGGGCTGGGCGGCTGGCAGCTCTCCGGCAGCATGGCACCTCCCAGCCCTGCTCCCCTCTGCTTCCCACTGTGGAATTCCGAAGACCCGAGACAGACCCCAAACACCCTGTGCAGACAGGGCCCAGGCCCGCCCCAGGGCTGTCCGGTCTTCCTGTGAGAACACACACAGCGCCAGTTCTCAGGTACCCGTCCGCTCCTCAGGAACACTCTTCCCGGGTTTGGACAATGACTGTGGGGGCTGCTCCACCTCGGCCCTCCCTTGCCACTGCCCAAGGAGGTCCAGCTGCACTTTTGTGTCCACAGCTGTTGCTGGAGGCTGGGGGGCAGAGGACCTGGGGTCTGTGGAGCTGCACAGGCCTATCCATCTCACCTGCCTCCCCTGCTACCTGCTGCACCTGCCAAGGCCCTGGGGCCGGCAGCCAACAGGTGGGCCTGTCCTGCCCTGAGCAACACGGGCCTGGTCTGCCTCTGAAGCAGCCCTTGCCTCTGAAGGCAGAAGGCCCAGCCTGGCCACGCACCATCTGCACTGGCAGGCCCACAGAGGCCATCGCTACAGAGGCCCGCATTGTCCTGCCAGAGACACCATGGCCTGAGGACTAGAAGCTGCCACCCAACCACCCGAGCACTCTGCCCGGATTTCATGGCAAGCTTCACCACACTGATGGTGCGTATTGTGTTCTTTTTTTTTTTGGTACTGGGGATTGAACTCAGGGGCACTCGACCACTGAGCCACATCCCCAGCCCTTTTTTGTGTTTTATGTAGAGACAGGGTCTCAGTGGGTTGCTTAGTGCCTCGCCATTGCTGAGGCTGGCTTTGAACTCGCAATTCTCCTGTCTCAGCCTCCCTAAGTGCTGGGATTACAGGCTTGAGCCACCGCGCCCGGCACGTATTGTGTTCTTTAATGACTACCTGAGTCGCTAAAGACGTGGTTTCCCCTGGGAATCTCAGGGGCTCCCAGCCTCTCCCTGCCCCGTGTGTGTCTGTGTGTGTGTATCTATGTGCCTATGTGTGTCTGTGTCTGTATGTCTATGTGTGTCTATGTGTCTATGTGTGTGTCTGTGTCTGTGTGTCTGCGTCTCTGTCTGTATGTCTATGTGTGTGTGTGTGTCTATGTGTTTGTGTCTGTGACTGTATCTGTATGTCTTTATGTGTCTGTGTGTTTACATGTGTGTCTTTGTGTATTTATATGTGTGTGTCTATGTATGTTTACATGTGTGTCTGTGTGTCTGTGTATATGTGTGTCTGTCTGTGTCTATATGTCTGTGTGTGTGTGTTTACATGCATGTGTTTGTCTATGTGCATGTCCGTGTTTCTGTGTGTGTGGCTGTCTGTGTATGTCTACAGATGTGTGTGTCTATGTGTGTGTGTCTATGTGTGTCTGTGTCTGTGCGTGTGTCTGTGTGTCTATGTGTGTGAGTGTGTCTATGTGTGTCTGTGTCTGTGCGTGTGTCTGTGTGTCTATGTGTGTCTGTGTCTGTGTGTCTATGTGTGTCTGTGTATGTGTGAGTGTGTGTCTATGTGTGTGTGTGTGTCTATGTGTGTCTGTGTCTGTGCGTGTGTGTGTCTATGTGTGTGTGTCTATGTGTGTCTGTGTCTGTGCGTGTGTGTGTGTCTATGTGTGTGTGTGTATGTGTGAGTGTGTCTATGTGTGTCTGTGTATGTGCGTGTGTCTGTGTATCTATGTGTGTCTGTGTCTGTGCGTGTGTCTGTGTCTGTGCGTGTGTGTGTCT
>CM053401.1:179136094-179195121 GCA_028644305.1 Xerus rutilus
GCCACGGTGCGTGGCAGAAGCTCCGTGAGGGCAGGTGACACAGGCGGGTGTCGGGACAGCCCTGCGTCCTCTCTGCTGGCCCGGCCTTGCTGCCAGGTGGGCGGTCACTCACAGCATGCGGCTGCCTCTGCACCCTGCCTCTTTGTTTCTGGCACATGCCATTTCGTGCCACTTGGCAATGCCACAGAAGAGCCCGAGCTGGGCCCACCCATCGGGGAGGGGTTGTGCCCCCAGCCCCCGCGGACCCCGGAAGGGGTCCAGGGAGGAGGCCTTTTCAAGGTTCAGCACAAGCTCCGGGCTGAACGGTACCCTGCGCGGGTACCCTGGGCCTGCCCACGGAGGACAAGGCAGGGGCAGGTCTGTTTCCCCCAGAGTGCAGGCGAGGAGGGGGCACAGTCCCTCAGGGCCCCAGGCCACACACAGGTGACCAGGAGCCCTCCGCCTGCAGGGCCCCAACTGGTGACTGTTCACTAATGAACACTGAGGGCTGCTTGTTTATAAAAGCCTAATCAGGACTTTCCAAAAGCACAAATCAAAAAGGCACACATTAATTAACTTAATAGAAGTGAATTAAAATGTGGCTGAATAAATCTTTTGGAAAACCCATTTTCTGTACCAAAGATCAATGACGTGGGGTCAGCAGAACTGATCTGGAGCTTGCTGGCTTGGGATGGCGGGGATTTGGCTCCTTCTTGACAGTGGCCCGTCCAGCAGCGGCTTTTCCAGGAGGAAGGGGCCTCCTCGAGGTGGCCTGGGGCTGAGGCTGGGTGGCCAGAGCTGCCAGCCCTGGGCAGTAGGTAGCTGATTCCCCAGGACCTGTCAGGGGATTGGACGTGTGCCCGTGGAGTGGGAAGTCTCCAAGGGGGCTCCAGGCCTTGGTGGCAGGAGGGCTAAAGGATGAACCAGCAAAGACCCTGAGAGGCCTCACAGATGTGCCCAGGATAAAACTTGCACCTGAGCCAGGCATGGTGGTGCACGCCTGTAATCCCAGCACTCTGGGAGGCTGAGACAGGAGGATCACGAGTTCAAAGCCAGCCTCAGCAACAGCGAGGTGCTAAGCAACTCAGTGAGACCCTGTCTCTACATAAAACAGAAAATAGGGCTGGGGTGTGGCTCAGTGGTTGAGTGCCCCTGAGTTCAATCCACAGTACAAAAAAAAAACCAAAAAACCAAAAACTCTTGTACCTGTGGTGCCCAAGAGCCCTTCTTAGCCATCCTGGCCACCATAGCAGAACACCATGGAGCCAGGGAGAGAAGGGTGGTAAAAACAACAGGAATTTACTGCCCAGGGTTCTGGCATCTGGGAGGGCCAGATCCAGGCGCGGCAGGGGCAGGGCCTGACAAGGTCCTACTGCCGGCGGGGGGAGGGCTTTCCCTGCAGCTCACCTGGTGGAAGGGCCAGGAGCCCTGAGACCCTTCTCTGCCCTGTCCACGAGGCTCCACCCTCAACACCTACTCACCTCCCAACACTATCACCTTGGGATGAGGGTCTCGGCATATGGATCTGGGGGAGCACAGACATTCAGGCCAGAGAAGGTCCCCCATAAGTGACTATCTGCTAGGCTTTTTCAAAAAAGCTCAGTAGTATAAATCTTATTCTGATTAAAATTAATAAAGACTAGAATAAAAATTCCCCAATTTAATTAATTTTTTAAAGTCACAAGACTAAGAAAAAACATCTCTTTCATGATGTGGGTGCTGGTGTAGGCCTTGAGCACAGGTGGGCTCAGGGGCGCCTCCGCAGGCTGCAGCATCACCGCTGCGGAACCCAGGTGCCCTGCCACCCGAACGGGTTCCCTGGTCGGAGGCCAGGAGGCAGCTTTTGAGAACTCCTCAGGTGAGTCCAGCAGACATCCAGGCAGCAGAGTCCTGGTCAGAGGCACAGCCAAGAGCGCCCACCTGGGTGTCTCAGCCCTGGAGAAAGGGAGTGGCCGGCCATCGCCAGCTTCCACCCAGGGCTCCACTGGCCGCCGGGAGGACTCAGGTCCAAGTTCTCCCCCAGGCTTCCCCTGCCAGCTGAAGACGGGTGGCCGCCATGCCTGGAGTGGCAGGAGGGTGCCCATGAGCACACAGGGCCACACTCCTCCCTCCCGAGCACTGACAAGCAACTCTCCGAGGACAGAAGGCAGCATTCCCCGTGAGTGGAGCAGGCGGCCTCCACACGCGCTCTAGGGGCCCTAGCACCTGCTGTGAGGACGCTGGGCAGCCCTGTCCAGGTTCTGCTGGCCATCTCGAGGGACCTCAGCTCCTGTACAGCCTTTGGACGACCCTGAGCGGCAGCGGGAGGCTGAGCCATTCAGGATTCCCCACTGTGAGTCGGACAACTGGCACGGCCGGGAGTCGGCGCACCTCACTGCCCAGCTGCTGGGGCGTGGACAGGAGGCGTCCAGGAGCGTCCGAGACAGAGGGCTGGTGGGAGACTCGCAGGTAGTGAGTCGTGTGGCTGCCCATCTCTGCAGCTTCCTGTGGCTCTCATCACTGAAATGGAAGTGTCTTCAGAATGACCGCGGACGAGGCTCTGCTCCTGCTGAGCTGGACACTGAGCCATTCGGCTGTGGTGAGAGGCACCTCTGAGGCCGGCAGTGCAGGCAGGCGGCTCTCGCAGCTGTTACTCCAGATCACTGTGTCTCTCACGATTTTTATATTTTTATATTTATGTTTTTGTTTTTGGTACTGGGGATTAAACCCAGGGGCACTTAACCACTGAGCCACATCCCCAGCCATTTTTATTTTATATTTTGAGATAGGGCCTCACTAAGTCAATAAGGCTGGCCTCAAACTTGCGATCCTCCTGCCTCAGCCTCCATAGCCGCTAGGATCCCAGGTGTGGCCACGGCACTCAGCTTTTCTTACAGTTTTTAAACCTGTGGCACGGCAAGGCCAACCAGTCCCAATAGCCTTGATGGAGAAAGGGGGTGAAGCAGCACTGGATTTGGCAGGATGGCATTCCTCGGGTCGTCCTCAACACAGCTCTGCCAATCCCAGAGAGATCCAGTGTGGGCCGGGCAGCTGTGCACAGAGGGAGCTGGACGCGCGTGCTGGGCAAGACTGTGGAGGTGTGCCAACGTTCTCGGCCTCAGGTGTGGGTGCTCCTCTCCCCAGGGCCGCCGTGTGTGGACGAAGGCACCCTGGAAGCCGCTGCCGTCCATGTAGCAGCGCTCAGTCCTGTCACTGGCCGGAGCCATCCCCATCCCGCAGAGGCCACACTGGCCCTGACCACAGGGGTGGCAGGTGCTGCCCGGCCCCACTGTCGCAGCGGGCCGCCGAGCTTGACGGAGTGAGCACGGAGCCTCGGCACCGCTGTGACACGCAGCGGGCGAGGCCCTGGGACTGCAGCGGCTCCCACCTGGCACCTAGTGTCAGCCCTCATGTGCCCACAGAGCCAGGCAAACGCAAGTCGGGACAATGCAGTGCCGTCACGCCCAGCAGAACGGCTAGCGTGAGGGAGACTGGAAGCCACAGTGGGCAGGCAGGGCTCTAACTGGCTGCGGTGGGCAGAGAAAGTGGTGGGCAGCAGCTCCTTCCCAGGAGGCCCCTGTACGCGCTTGACTTGGGTGCACAGGTCAGCCCGGAGGGCAGGATTCCACGTGGCCTTACAGACCTGTGCACTGTGACCCCTCTCCACGCGGAGCCAGCACCCCGTTGCCCCGGAGGAGCTGTGCCCTGCCCAGCTGGTGCCACATTGCCCCGAGGAGCCATGCCCTCCCCAGCTGGTGCCACGTTGCCCGGAGGAGCCGTGCCCTGCCCAGCCAGTGCCCGGCACCAGGCAGCACTTTCTGGCCCTTCGCCTCTCGCTGGAGACAGGCTTCGCCTCTTCTAGGACTGCACGTGGGTGGCTGAGGGGTGCTCGTGTCTTGGGTGAGTCATGGCTCTTCCCTGTTTCTCACTGACCAGCATCCCACTGTGCAGTCCACCATCCTGGAGTGGACACGGGCGGGCCTCCCTCTGGCTGAACGCCTGCAGTGGACTGCTGGAGCACAGGAGAGGCACCTGCTCTGTCCTGTAAGAAATCAGCCTCTTTCAAAGTGATCACATTGCTTGGTGCCCCGGGCGGTGGGTAGTGTCCCCCTGCCCGTCCTCTCGCTGGCCACTCCGCGGGAGCCTGACGCACTCCTGCTCGGGTGGCTGGTGGTTTCAGCAGCTCTCCACATGCTTGCCAAGCATCGTGTGGCCTTGCTGTGGGGTCAGTGCTGACTGCTTTAGCCGGGCCGCCTGTCTCTGTGCTGACCTAAGGAGTGACCGTGAGCTCTGGACATAAGCGCTCCATCAGACCCAAGCACTGAATGCAGGTCACCAGGGCAGGAGCTCTTTTCACTTGCCTACAGGTGGCGTTGATGAAGTTTCGAGCATTGTGGCCGTGCCCTCGCCAGTGTGGGTGTTAACGGTGGGTGCTCTTCGTGCCGCTCCTGGATCCCAGGGGAAGCTGAAGTCTTCCGTGCACACCTTCTACTGTGCTCACCGTGGATGTGAGTGCGGTGATTCTGTGCTCGGCGTCTGTCTACGCAAGGGCAGGGGTTTCTCCTTCCTTCTGTCAACGTGGAAAACGCATGAGCTGGTTCCTACCGCCAGCCCAACTGTGCTCGGGATCGGCATTCCCTGGTAACCCGCTGACTTGGCGAGGGCCTCTGTCTGTGCCTAAAGAACGTCTGGTCTGCCGTTCTGCCACCTTCCTGTCTTCCTCGGCTCTGGGATGGGAGATCTGGCCATGGGCTGTGCGTGCGTGTCCCGGGCTGCCTGTGCTGGGTGCGAGCAGGGGCCGGCAGAGAGCCAGCAGCTACATCCCAGGAGAGAGGCTTTCACCATGAACCCTCTTCTTCAGTGGGGCGCTCATGTCAGTCATGGTGAGTGGGGACCCCCGCCTCTGGGCAAGGTCCTCCAGACACTGAGCCCTCCTGACCCAGCCTGCTCGGCCCAGCGTGCCTCAGGGCACTACTTGGGCTCCCTTCTCTCTGGACCTTACTCTGCTGCCGATGCCTGTGAGCAGTTGCTCTGGCTTCTGTCCCATTTTGTGGTTGTGGCCAGAAGCGGCAACTGCCCCGAGACTGTGGTGGCACGTGCCAGGCCCTGGAAGCACTATTGCTCGGCTACCCTAGGTCTCCTCACTGATAAGGGGGGCCCGTGCCAGGGCACAGTAAGCGCCACGGGTCCCACTCCCTGAAGGCACCTTGGGTTTTTGGGTCCAGCCTGCTGCCTGCAGCTCAGCACAAGGCAGACCCTGTCCCTGGGCTTGTCCAGGAGCTCACAGGCCATGCTGAGGCCAGCAGCTCCAGTGTCTCCTGGTGCCCGCTGCCATGGCAGACATCCTGCGTGGAAACCTGGTCGGCAGAGCCTGGGCAGCTGCCGCAGGTTTGGTCAGACTGTTCATCTGGCAGCGCCCGAGCAACCTGGAAGTTGAGTGGCGTGCTTTTCATCTGAGCAATTCAACACCATGGAGGCAGCACAGAACCGACCTCAGCCCCTGGCAGCAGACCCCCATCCTTGTGGTCAGGGCCTGGCGAGGTCCGGGTGCATGGTCTGGGCAGCCCAGGTGCATGCTCAGGGCCTGGTGAGGCCCGGGTGGGTGGTCAGGGCCTTGGTGCGTGCTCAGGGCCTGGCGAGGCCCGGGTGCATGGTCTGGGCCTGGCGAGGCCCGGATGTGTGGTCAGGACCTGGCAAGGCCCGGGTGTGTGGTCTGGGCCTGGCGAGTCCTGGATGCATGGTCTGGGCAGCCTGGGTGCGTGGTCTGGGCCTGGCGAGTCCTGGGTGCGTGGTCTGGGCAGCCTGGGTGCGTGGTCAGGGCCTGGCGAGGCCCGGGTGCGTGGTCTGGGCAGCCTGGGTGCGTGGTCAGGGCCTGGCGAGGCCCGGGTGCATGGTCTGGGCCTGGCGAGGCCCGGGTGCGTGGTCAGGGCCTGGCGAGGCCCGGGTGTGTGGTCTGGGCAGCCTGGGTGCGTGGTCAGGGCCTGGCGAGGCCTGGGTGTATGGTCAGTTCCACGCCCACCTGCCCCCCAGCCCAACTCGGCACCAAGGAGAGAACAACCTGGGCTGGTGCCAGGGCTGGGAGCAGAGGGCCTTGCTGTGTCCTCGCCAGTCTGAGCAGAGAACGGACGAGGCCAAGTGAAAAACAGGTTCTGCAACAAAAAGTCGAAAACCAAGAGGGTCCCTTGAGTCTGGAGGGGGGGGCCGCGAGGGGCAGACCCGCAGGAGGAGCGAGGGCTCCTGGGCCTGCAGAGGGAGGACCCTGCCCCAGATCCCACGTCCCCCTGTTGCTGTAAGGGGACACTGACTGGAGATGGGGTCTCTGCCGACGTTCTCGGTGAGGACAAGTCACCCTGGGTCAGCGCAGGCCTCAGATGGATGACTGGTGTCCCTCTAAGGAGGAAGACTTGAGACACAGGGAGGTGGCCACGCGGTAAAGGCAGAGGAAGGAGGGACACAGCCACAAGCCAAGGACACCAGGAGCCCCCAGAAGGTGCCAGCGCAGGAAGGGCTCTCCTGGGGCCTTCAGAGAGAGGGGCTCTCAGACTCCTGCCCACCAGAGCTGTGAATCGGTTTCCGTGGTTGGAGGACCCAGCCTGAGGTCCTCCCTTCGGCAGCCCGAGGACACCTGTGCTGTGTCTGACTTGTTACGTGGTAGAGCCTGCCTGCTGTATTCCAGGTCCTGGGCGGCAGGCTCAGTGAACGTGGACACGGCTCAGCTGCCCTCTACCCAGCACTCACAACCTAGACATCAAGCAGGGCCAGGAAGCCAGCTGGGCCAGGCCAACCGGATGTCACAACCTCAGAGTTGAGGGATGTGCCTCAAACACAGCCCTGAAGACATGCGGGCTGCTGGCTGGGCTGCTGCACCAGCTGTGGCCCACTAGGAGCACATTCTCAAAGCCTCTCCGACCCCTTGGACCTCAGTGTCCATTCCCCAGGCTGGGGCCTTGCCCTGCAGAAAGGCACTCAAGACTGAGTTGGCTCTGCCCAGGCCCAGAGGAGCCTCAGGAATGGGGACAGAGCTTCAGCCCTTTGCTGAGGGCTCTGATCACCTCCTTGGGCCAGGGGTCACTGTAAGTCCAGCAGCCTGGACAGGGAGGCCAGCAGGCTGCATGCTGTGTGGCCGTCATGGCCCCTGGTTGGCTGGGAGGCTCCTAGGAGCAGCATGGGCAGGGGCTCCAGGCAGGTTTCCAGGGACAGACCAGACAGCAGCACCCAAAGTCTGCAGCTCCTGGGACCCCCTGGGGCTTTGCCTGAACCACCTCAGACCTGGTCCTGCTGGGACACGCTCCTGAGGAGTGCCCCTGCACATCTGCACCCAGCACGAGCCAGAGGGAGCTGGGCAGGCTGAGCACACCGCCTGGCAGGGGCCACAGAACGAGGCACCTGCCTGCAGCCGCTCACCTGGACCACGTGGAGGGGAGCAGTTACGTCTAGAAAGCTTTTAACTGGGAGCACAGGTAAGCTGCAGTAAAGAGTGTGATTCTGCCAGCAGAGAGCCGTCTCCAGCGTCCTCGTGTTCAAAATGAAGTGCATTGAGGTTACTTTGCAGCAACCCTAGCAACAGTGGCAGGGGCCAGTCAGACTGGCTGCGGGGACCTTGGTGCCAAAGGCCCCCAGGACACCCAGCTCCACAGCAGGCATGGCAGGCAGCCAGGCGTTGGCCTCAGAGCCTCCTGCCCGGCAGGGAAGAACCAAGGCAGAGCAAGGGAGATATAAGGCAGGTGACAGGAGACCAGAGGGCCGGAGGTGTTCAGCAAGGGGCCCTCAGGGCAGAGTCCTCCTGGAGGACCTGCTGGAATGCCAGGGTGCACAGCTCCCAGTGGGTGCTGCAGGGCAGGGCCGTGCACCATGGCACCTTTAGGAAAACACAGCCACTCCGCAGGAAGCACACAGCCAAGACTGAGGCCCGCCCAGGCTCACACAAGCAGTAAGCAAGGACTGTGGATTGGACGCAGCCACCTGACTCCATAACTGGTAACGCCTTACCATCGCGCACAAGACAACAAAGGCCCTTTCCTCAAATGGCTCTACACAGGGAGGCTGGAGGCTGGGGGCCACCCAGCTTAGAGCACGCGCCCAGCACTCCAAGGCCCTGGCTCTGATCCCCAGCACCACCAAAGCTAAAATAAAATATATAAGATGAAGGGGCTGGGGTTGTGGCTCAGTGGCAGAGCGCTTGCCTCTCACATGTGAGGTACTAGGTTCGATCCTCAGCACCACATAAACAAAATAAAGGTAATTGTGTCCATGTATAACTAAAAATATTTAAAATATATATATATATATATAAGATGAAGCCAGGCACAGTGGTGCACACCTATAATCCCAGCACTTAGGGAGGCTGAGACAGGAGAATCATGAGTTCAAAGCCAGTCTCAGCAACAGTGAGGTACTAAGCAACTCAGTGAGACCCTGTCTCTACATAAAACACAAAATAGGGCTGGGGAGGTGGCTCAGTGGTCGAGTTCCCCTGAGTTCAATCCCCAGTACCAAAAAAATAAATAAAATACAATAAAGGATGAGTCCTAGCCTGATCCCAGGGCAGGCATTTCCCAGCTGGATCCCACAGGCCCCTCTCAGCGAATAGGGCCACATGGGGCCACTGGGGGCCACGCAGAGCTTCAGGCCACACTCTGGACACGGTCCTGGAGGCAGCTCCAACACAGAAGAGGACAAGGACTGAGTGTAGGGCTGCCACGGGGCAGCAGTCCCCAGGCAGGAGACTGCCAAGGGGGCCACACGGCACAGCCACGCCCATTTGTGGGCCAGGCCCTCTGCACATGCCTGTCTCCTCAGAGGCCTGAGAGAAGACAAGCACCCCGCGGCCAGCAAGGGGCTGGCAACCTAGACCCAGTGACCAGCCAGGGCCTGTCCTCCGCTTCCCAAGACACTGGCCCCTGAATCCTCAGTCGCTTTGCAGTGGCCTTGCGGGTTCTGGGCTCAGCCCCTTGGAGGAAGGGACTTCCTCCCTGATGTGTCCAGGACCTCAGTGTGCATCCAGGAAAGTGAGTTTCCAAGAGAGCCCATCTCCATGGTAGAGTGGAGGTCACCTGTCAGTGTGGCTTGAGTGGGCTGAGGTGGGGCCCCTGCTCCCCATGCTTCCCCCTCGGGAAGTGAACAGGAGCTGCCCTGTGGGGAAAGGACCCTTGTGGATGGTGGTGAAGTGTCGAGGGACAGACCCTGGAGCCAGACAGCCAGGGTCCATCTAGCTCCACATACACTGTGTGACCCTGGACTAGTTCCGAAGCCTCTCTGTGCCTCAGCCTCCTCCCTGTGGAAAGAGGACTCATTTCACACAAACAGACGTCCTGCAGTGATGCGAAGACCAGGACACGGGTGGCCTGGTATGTCTGTCTGCCTGCTCCTGTCTCCTGGCTGTGCTCTGGAGCCTCCGCGGTCTTCTCAGACTGGCTTTGACCAAATGGACAAGGCCATGCAGAGTGGTCCTTGGTGCAAGGCCACGTGCTCAGGACTCAGTCTCACCGAGAGCCCAGTGTGCCGATCGATGGAGCATCTTCCAGTCTCTTCCCGACGATTTGACGCATTGTCCACCCTCAACCACACCTGTCCTGGCGGGTTCAAGCACAAGTGGTCATCAGAGGCTCCACGCCCAGATGCTAGGTAGGCAGGGTCTCCCTCCCAGAGGAGGGGCCGTGAGATGGACCCAGAGCCAGCAATAATTCAGCTGTGGGTACTTTGCCTTCAATTACAATACACTGATAAAGATTGCAGACGCTCTCATTTCAACGGGACGCAGAGTTATAATTGGTGGCCTATTTTGAGCAATTTAATTTCCAATGACCTGTTTTCCAAATTAACACAGTAATAAAAGCCGGCGTGCTGGGAGGGAGGGCCAGCCGCTCTGAGGGTGCCCAGCAGTTGGGAGAGTGGCTCCTGCCACTGCTTCCTCAGGGGAGGGGCCAAGCTGCCTGCAGGTCTCTAGTGCAGCATCCGAAGAGCCTGGATTTTAAGTCAAGGCCTAACTGGACAGGAGACAGGGCAGCCTCGGGTCAGCAAACGAGCTGCTAGGAGTCACAGTTCTAGCAAGATGGCCTGAAACCCTGTGTCTGAAACCCTATGCCACCAAGAGGAGGGGGGACCTGCACATTCTGCCGCGCACCCACCTCCCACAGACTGTGCCATGGGACCACCAAGGGCAGAAGGGGGGATGGGAGATACCAGGGCTCCTGGAGGCCAGGGAGCTGCAAGGCCCAGCAGGTAGGGCGAGTGGAGCAGGGTGGCCCTGGTCCCCCCCAGCCAGGCCCATGTCCCCTTCCCTTTCTCCTCATCCCACTATTTGCTGGTTGCCTGGTTCTGCCTGCATCAGAGGCCTGTGATCCACAGGGACCTGCTCTCTGCTTCAGAGGGCCGAAGGGTGGATCACATGCACAGGTGCTGAGGGAGCCCGAAGACGGAGGGGCTCAGGGAGCAGGGGTTCTGTTCTCCGGCGCTGCGTTTCGGCCTCCCCCATCATGCCTGGTGCTGTCTCTTCTGTTTGGTAACAACCAAGGGCCCATTGGGGGCCATTCCACCCAAGCCAAGCTGAGGTACTCGCAGGGAGAGAAGAGCCAGGGCACCACTGACCAGCCCTGCTGAGGCTGTCCATCCAGGGACAGCAAAGTAGGTTATTGTCCACGACCCTAAGGCCACTCTGCACACAGTCATGCCTATAACAGGCCTGGTCTGTGGGCCCCTGTGGACCCTAGCGGGGAGGCTCTGCCCTGCCTACGAGCTCCTGGGGAACAAGAGCCCTACTCACCTCCCACTTGCCCACCCAAGGCCCCACTGTATCGATGTCTTGGCCCACCTGCCCTGCTGCAGCCCCAGGCTTGGGAAAGACTTTGGGGAGTTCCACTGGCTTCAGATGAGAATTGCAGCCTCAGCCCGTTCCAAGCTTGTGAGCCCCCACCCTGATCCACAGGCAGAACCAAACCCCTGCTCTCCCTCCCTTTAGTGCTCCCCCAGGCCTTTTCCTGGCCAAGCTGTACTCCATCATTCAAACAAATCTCTCCAGCTACCCTGGGGCCCCCACTTGCCCCCTAAAGCAGGCTCTCTTCCCTCCCATAAAAGCCCCTGGGCCCTATTTACAGGTAAGTCAGGCCTTAGTCCCCCTTGACCTTGAACACCCTTTCCCAAGGGATGTCCCTGCTAATCCCACCCTGAGCTGGATTAACTGCTCAGGATAAGCCGGTGGGCAATGCTGTTGGTGGTGGCTGGGTCAGGCTGAGCACTGGCCCCATGGAGCAAAAGATGTTGAGTAAGGACTGATTTCCTAGGACAGTGGCCAGGGCTGTGGACGCACATCACCCCTCACCTGCCTGGCCACCAGCTGCTGGCAGGAGGCTTGCCGCTCCAGGCTGCCACACTGCCCACAGCAGCACAGGCACTCTGGACTCAGGCTGGAATGTGCTGCAGCCCCGGAGCCATCCTTCCGAGCAGGACAGACCCGCGGGCTCTGGGTCCCCTGCAGGATGTGGACCTTCTTGCCCCGCAATGGCTATGGTCACCACGGCACCTCTGCTCCTGGTGCCAGCTGGAGAGTGCCAAAGAGTCCTTCCACAGCCCCAGAGCACCCCCCACCAAGCCCACCACGTCAGACAGTTGACTCCCGCTACAGGAAGCAGGGTAATCCCAGATTTCAAAGCAGTGGTGTGTAGGGGAGGCTCAGCTGCCCAGAGCAGGACCACCTGAGCGCCATCCCCAGAAATCGGCCAGGCCTGAGAGGCAGTGTGCATCCTGCCCAGGGGGCAGTCCACTCCCGTCAGCAGGGGGAGCTGTGAGGCCTCTCCAAGGACTCGTGCACCAAGCAGCCATCCCTGGCCTGCAGCCGCCTGGCCTGCAGCGGCCATGATGTCCATGTGCTTCAGAAGTGTTGCCGGGGAGATGCACCCCCACCTCTTGTTAGAACTGGATGGCTACATCTACCAGCTGACCGGGGTGACTGGGAAATACTGAACCGCGTCCTTGGGACCCAGTAGAGGCTGCTGTGATAAAGCAGCTAGGAAGGAGCAGAGGTCCTGCTCCCAGACAGGAGGGCACCAGGCAGCTTCTGCCTCCACATTGGACATTGTGAGTGGCTGGAGGGAGACTCCATCCTGGACAGCCTGTGTCAGGACAGCCCAGGCTACCATGGCTGAACTGAGCAGGACACTGGTACAGAGCCTGCTGCACCCCAACTCTGAGCTCCTGGGGTGGAGGGTTGACAACGCCTACCAGTCCCAGGTGCTGGCCTCAGGCAGTAGAGGAAGCTCCTTTCCTGAAGGGCAGGGACTGGAGGGAGGGCACAGGGTTCAGGAATGCTATCAGGTGCTGGCCACTCCATGGTGCCTCTCCGGGCACACAGAGTCCCGCACACAGACCCTCTGTAGCAACTGTCAGGAGCAGTGGGCCCCGTGGGAAAAGTGGGCCCAAGCCCTGAGGCAGATCTGCTCCAGCCCCAAGACAGTGGCATTGACGCCAGAGCAGGATCTTCGGGGACCCTGGCAGGTGGGCTTTGAGGTCTAGCGCAGAACCCTCACACAGGTGGAGCCCTCCAGACCATCGGGCAAGGAGAGAGTGGTGACGGTACCCCTCAGTACACACTGTCCCCTGAGAGGCACCTCCCCCCTGCTCATAGACCAGGCACCTGGTGAAGCCGGGACGGACCTCACGCTGGCCATGTGTTGCTTTCCAGGAGCCCAGGAAGCAAGAAGCACGGCTCTGTCACAGCATCCCCCACCCCTGATCTGGGGACAAAGGCTGTGCAGGCCTCCCACCAGGGGCACAAGCCCTTGACTGCCGCCTGCCTCCCTCCCAAGGGCCTGCAAACTCTGGGAAGACCCACGGCAGAGCTTTCCTGGCATTAGGGGGGACCTGACAACCCAAGCCGCTGGGCCTTTCCCAGGCACCCCAACAAGCCCACCCTGAAGACTGCTAGAGAACCAGACAGGCCAGGTGCTCAGCAGGGCCCTTCCAGAAGGTTCAGCT
Organism: Xerus rutilus; assembly: GCA_028644305.1. Classification (NCBI taxonomy): domain Eukaryota; kingdom Metazoa; phylum Chordata; class Mammalia; order Rodentia; family Sciuridae; genus Xerus; species Xerus rutilus. The sequence continues at coordinate 179,149,022 of CM053401.1, forward strand.
GCTGAGGCCCCTGCAGTACCTAGGGGGGCTCTGTGCCTCAGAGCAAGGGGACATGGGGCCAGCTCTTCCTGCCCCGGAGACCTGCAGGACTACCCAGCCCCACCCTCAGACCTTCCTCAGATACCTGCACAAAGGAAACCCTTGTGAGTCTCCACCAAGAGTTGTCCCCACCCTCAAAGCCAACAGAGCACCATGGGTGTGCTGACCCCTTACTGCTGGGCAGACATTGGCCCCAAGGTGCACGTCCACTGGAATCTCAGACTGTGACTCATTTGGAGAAAGGGTCTTTACAGATGAAATATAGGTTAGAATCCTGGGTGAGGTCATTCTGGCTAGGGGGGCCTAAATCCAACGACAGACATCCTTTAAGAAACAGAAGACCAGACACAGACAGACCCAAGGGAGAGAGCTGTGTGTGGCTAGGAGCAAACTGACATTGGAGTCAAGTGTCAGTCACATGGGACGGATTGAAGTGGCAGCCTGACGTTTGGGGAGGTCAGAGATCCACATAGGTGGGCCCTTGGGGGCTCCTGGGAAGGAGGGCAGGCTGGGCACATCCTGAGCATGCTGCCTGGACACTGAGGACACCACCCGGGGCAGGGGCACCTGGAGCCATGCGGGAGCTGGCCCTGGCCCCCGGAGGCTCGGTACACCCTGGCACTCCTTGTTCAGATCTGAGACGGGGCGAGTCAGAGGCAGCTTGAGTGAGGGGAGGGGGCAACGCAGGACTCGAGAGCCAGCCCCTCCAGGTCCCCCTGCAGCAGTGACAGGCCTCAGCAAGATGGGCCTGCAGTCCCCACACGCCACTCCCACCCAACAGGCCCGCCCCAGCTCAGGGAGGCTCCACAGGGCTTGGACACGAGGTCTAGGCTTTGCAGAAACACTCTGGGTCCTTTCTTGTTCAACAAGTTCCCCATGAGAAAAGCCTTCACACAACACAGGCACCCCTCAGTGTCTGGGGAAAGGGGCCCAGGACCCCAGCTCTGGTCCCTCCTATGAGGCAATGCTGCACAGAGCACACACCACCTGGACCCTGTACCATCCACGACACCGCGTGATACCCAACAGGAGGTAAATGCCGTGCAAATCGATGCCACGCAATTCCCTGCCCCGGTTTCCAGCTGTGGCTGTGAAAGCCACACACACAGATGTGGAGCCAGCAGGTGCCAAAAGACAACCCCGCTGGCAGATCAGGGTACAGGGGGCAACCCATGGTGATCACGCGGGAGTCGCTCCCGGAACGCAGAGCCGGCAGAGCCTGGAAACCAATCCACACATCAGCCGTGTTTGCAGAGTGAGGGAGAATTTCATGTTATCACAAAAATGCAGAAACAGCGCTTGAACACCCACTGAAAGACCCACTATAGCATGACGGGATAGAAGAGAACTTCTTGACCAGAGAATGGCACTGTGTCACTTCCTGTCCCTGCTGGGACACGTCACCAAGGCCGAAGGACACACGCACCATCTCAGCGCAAGGGCCAAGGCTGAGACTGGCCTCGCTGGGCTAATGCCGAAGCCTGGGCAGGCTGCCTTCCTCCAGCAGCTGGGAGCTTCGTTTCCCAGCTCTCTGGCTCCTACGGGCGTGACGCCCCTTGGCTTGTGCCGCTCCTCCCTCCTCGGGTCAGGGGCCAGGTCCATCTCACCTCACCTGATTCTCTTCCTCCTCCCTCTGACTTGTGAGGACCTTTGCAATTACACTGGGCTCTCTGGATTTTGTCCCAGGAGCCAGCAATCAGCAGCCTCAGTTCCCCTGGGCCAGGTAAGGTGCATGTCCACGGGCGGGTTGGCACGAGGCCCCCCAGGAGGCCCGAGCTCGGCCTGACACAGTCATCTGAAGCCGACCGGGCACGAACACTCCCGATTAGCATCAGGCGAGGGGAGGGGCCGAGGAGCTGGACCCCTTTCTTTGGAAGATAATTAAGGAAATCCAAAGGCAACAGTAGAACGTATTGTGAACACACTGCCCGAGGTTTACCCCAGAATGCACAGGGAACCAGGCAGCTAAGACAACCAAGTTTAAAATGGGCAGAAGACTCCAAGCACACTTCAGCAACGCAGCCACGCAGAGTCGGGGGAGCACATGCGGAGACGCCCAGCCTCTGGAGTCATCAGAGAAGCGCAAGTTAAGACCCCCGAGATGCCTCCCGGGGCACGTCCCCCACCTCTGTCACCCACCCGGGCTCACCCTCGCTCTCCGCCACTCCTGCCCACAACTTCGGTACCCCAGGAGGGAACCCCAACAAACCCTTACTGCAGAGGTTCGGGAAGGCTGTGGGGCTGGCGTTGAGGCTTCTCAGCTGAGCCCACACCCCTGCTGAACCGGCTGTCCCTTGACAGTGCTGCCTTGGGGGATCCATTTCTCCCAGGACCTGCCACCAACACCGTCCGGCCTGCTGACCTCGCCCACTGCCCCACACAGGGAGCACAGTCCTGCCTGCCAGGAGAACAAGGTCCCAGGAGGACCCGATCCAGGCCTCTGCCGCCCAGAGGCCTCCTCATTAATCAAACCTCGACTTGGTTTTCAATTAGCACAGAGGCAGCGGGGTTATCGATCCCTCTCCACCTCCACTTGTATTTAATGTATCTATTGCCCACGTTCCATATCGAGAACAACTGCCTATCAGGCTGCGGTGCCCCAGGGAGCAGGGTTTATTTTCCTTTCCTCGAAATCGATCGGAGATTAAGTTGCTGTGTAGCTTTTTATTGGAGACACACGTTTGCTGTGTTTAACAGGAAAACCAAAGCTGGGGACTCGGCAGGCGGCACAAACCAGACAGCCTCCCCTGGCCAGACCGTGTCCACAGCAGTCTTCACCCAACACAGTGCTCCCGGCACATTTGCACGGGGTTGACACAGCCTTGCACAGGCACACGGGCACACACGCGACCCCAGTGGAGGCAGAAATAGGTGCCTGCACATGCCAGGGGGGCAGTCCTGTCCAGTGCTGGCCTCGGGAGCTGGCTGGATGTGGCGAGTGACCCTGGCCCACATCACTTGACCTCTTGTTCCTGACAGATGAAGCAAAGGTGCCTGCACACCCCAAGTAGAAGGGTGTCCACACTGCCTTGAGTGCCTTACTGCCACTCCCCGCCCCCGCTCAGCGTCTACTTGATGTCCCCAGTGGCCAGCAGGCCCCTGAACAGGGCCGCTGGGGCCTGGGCTCCTGGAGGCTGCCCACCTGCCTGTTCTGATCACGCTCTCTAGCTGGTCCCAGGCGGGGGAAACAGGAACCCTTCGCCTGGATGCCCCTACCCAGACCCACTGCCTCTCCCTGACACACCCTTCCACAGGCATGAGGACTAGCATCTCCCTCACCAGCAAACTACAGGTCAGCTTCAGCAGACGGCAGGCAGGCCGGGTCCCCTCCTGCCTCAGACACCCACAGCCTGCTGGTTCACTGGTGTGAAATCTGCATAAACAACCAGCCATGTCCTCCCCGTCTTCCTCCCAAGGGTCTGACCTTCTGTGTTCACTAGACACACTTAGCCTGGCCCAGGACAGCACAGCAGTCTCTCCAGGATCCATGCAGAGGACAGCAGGAGGGGAGGGCCATAGGACAGGTGGGCGGGTGCTCCTGGGCTAGACCCTGGCTACCCCAGCCTCTTAGCGGCTTCATCCAGGCCATGGACTCCTAGACCTGGCCACATCCACCCCCAGCACCCTAGACCTGGCAGCCTGCTGGGCCTGTCGTGAGCCGCAGATGGCAGCCTCCTGAAGCGGCCTGCAGGGAACCCGGACCCTGAAACTCTGACAGCCCATGGGACGGCAGAAGCCCGTGTGGTCCTCCATGTGGTCTTCCACGTGGGACAGGCCTTGTCTCTAAGGCCATCTTGCTTCTCTATCGAGGGACCCCATGGGTTGAAGACAAGCCACAGGGCCCTGGGACCCACAGCAGTGCAGACAGGCTCCCCGGGGACTACTGGGGCTCCCACCTAATAGGTAATCAGGGGCAGCCCAAGATGACCCTCCAGGCCCAAAGGCTGTGCCTGATCTCTTACCCGCACAGGCAAGCTGGGCCCAAGGGGGGTCAGACTCCCTCCTCTCGCACACATACACACTTGTGCACACACGTACACACACGCACCACCTCACGAAGACGTTTCCACCCCTAGCCTATGGATTACTGGCTTGGGCTTCAGAGGAGACAGAAAAGAAGGGGGAGAATTGCTAGGCAACCAGCCAGGAGTTGCTATGGCGTTTTCAAGAGCACAGCTGAGCCAATCAGGGCGACTGCAGGCTGGAGGAGGCAGGCGCAGCCCTGGCGTGTCAACTCAGGAAGAAGCGCGCAGGCTGCTGGAGGACCAGCCATCTCATGAATATTCATTGGGCTGATTGAGGCAAAGTCAATTAACTACTTGACGGCTTGATTTTGCTAGATCCCTTTCTTCTCTTTTAACTGTTTGGCTGCTGCTGGGTTGGCTCCCGGGTGCCTGTTGGTTGGAGTGTGCCAGTCCCAGCCTGACCCTGGGGGTCCTCGCACTGCCTGGAGCTCTTACTGCTGAAACCTTCCTTACCCTACCTGTGCGGAGGGCAGGCTGATGGTCCCACTGCACTGGGCCCTTGGTCCCCTGGTGAGGTCTGAACTCTCACCTGGCCCTGCCCAGGGAGAGGTTCTACAGATGGTCCAGTCATCCCTGTCACTCGTGGCCACAGGCAAGGAGGACGTGTCTGCCACAGCCTTCAGCCTGAGAGTGTCAGAGTTGATGTTTCCGGGGTGGCAGTGTGGAGACAGCTGGGGGCTGCCCAGCAGGACCCTCCTCCTGGCTTTGCCGCCACACTTACTACCCAGCGGGATGGGGTCTCGTCAGGTCAGGCGGGAACTGTGAGGAGCCGCCGGCTCTGTCCAAAGGATTTCTTGGACTTGGCTGTAAAATCTGAGCGCCATGGCCAGTGCAGTCACAAGATAGGCAGAGCCCCCAGCATGGGGTTATATTCTTCCTTCATGTTATCATTTCCCCAGTGAATTCTGAGAATCCCATTTTGCCTTGAATTATACGCAGTTTCAAAAGCAGGCTTGCTGATGTGTCAGAAGGGCACCTCCAGAACATGGACCAGTGTCCCAGCCGAGGTGGGAAGAGGCTGGGAGAACTCAGCCCAAGGCCTTCATATGTACAAAGGTCTTTTTCCTCCCTAAAATTGGGTGCAGGAAGGAACCAGGGCCCAGCTCCCCTGGCTTCTCAGGAAAGCTTCTGTGGCCAAAGCCCAGTCACTGGCGAGCCAGTGTTGATGAGGGCCACCATGCTGGACCACAGGTGCAATGCCAGCCTGGCCTGTGCCAGACCTGAGGCAGAAGCAGGGGCATTATGGATGGGCCGGGTGGGAGGAGGCTGGGCGAGTGCTCCTCCAGGAAAGAAGAACAAAGACGAGGCTATTCCCAATCCTCATGCTCCTGTGGGACAGGACGGGTCAGAGGCCCCCAGACGTTGGCCAGCTGGGCAGCCCATCCTCTGCCCCTGCTCCTCGTGGTGCAGCCCCTGCACTCTCTGCAGCACAGTGAGGTCCTTGGGTAAAGACTCCACCTCGAGCTCCAGAGCACTGACCACAGCCCCCCAGGAGGGTCACCCATACCTCACTGCCTGGCTCTGAAGGTGAGGGCCACCTTGCTCTACCCCACTGTCCCCATCCTGGACCTGGCCCCTCAAGGAGCCAGACCTGGCCAGCACCTCCCGTCTGCACCCCTCAGGAGGATGCCCACTCACCTGGGGCTCTGGACAGCTGGGCCCCCAGGAGCCTACACGCAGCTCTCAAAGCACACAGTAAGTGCTCAGCAAGTGCTTGCTGGGTGGACCATTAGAAAGGCCGCATGCTTTCACAGTTCTCTAGGTGAGAGGAGAAGGGCCGCGGTGTCTCTTCCTGAGGCCCTGCACCCTTGGCCAGCACTGAGACATTCATCCCCAGACAAACACCAGCAGTCCTCTTGGGGACAATCAAGACGGCAGGAGCAGAGATGTCTGAGGGGCAGCCATGGCCCAGAGCAGCCCCAGAGATGTGACAACTGAATGGCAGGTGGGACCCTGGGTGGGGACACTGGGGAGAAGCAGAGGAGCATGGAGTGGCTGGCGGTGACCATCTGCAGCTCGTGCAGCGACGTGGGCCACAGAAGGTGAGGTGGAACCCGCCACTGGCCACACCGTGGGCTGTCACGGGGCCGCAGGAAGCTAGCTCAAAGCAGCACTGTGGGCAGGCGGGGAGGGCAGCAGGGTAGCTGGGAATCAGCTCCCAGGGCCTCGGGAGTCCCAGCCCAGTCCCCGTTCTCAGGGGGGAGGCCGAGCCGCAGGCACAGCAGCAGACCCAGAGCCTCGCCCAGCCACCCCGGGGCGTGGACCTGGAGCAGGCAGTCACTGGGACACATCCCCTGCACACCCAGGAGAACCCGGGGCAGGGCCTTCCGGCCCGAGCGGCAGGGGGCCCAGCACACCACCTGGACACCTGTGCCAGCAGGAGTCTGCAGTCCTGTGGTTCCTCGAACAGTTAAGCCGGGTGTCGACTCACCAGAACTGAACGCTCGTGCCCAAACTCCCAGGGCAGCACCACTCATGGGGACAGAAAAAAGCAGCCAAGTGTGGACAGAGCACAGATGGTGGAGCCGTGGGCCACACACGGGCTATCCAGTAGCACGTGGAGGGGACTCAGCACCTGCCCCAATGTGGTCCCCTAGGACATGAGGGCTATCAGCCAGGCGGGACCCCTCAGCTGGTCCCCTGCTGTCCAGTTCCATGAACAGGATGTGAGTGCCAGGGCTGGGAGGGTACTTCGTGGACACAGGGCGCTGTTCTGGGCGATGAAGAGGTGTTGGAGTGAGGTAGTGGTGACGGGCACACGACATGTGGATGCACCAAATGTCACAGAATTGTACAACTCAAAAGGTTAATTACATGTAACGTGGATGTCACGTCAATAAAAAAGGGAGGCAGGGAGGCTGCGCGTTCACTGGTCCTCTACCTCTGTTTACTGGCTGTCAGGGGCTCCCAGGAGTGGCCCAGTGGGTGCTGGGTGAGACCCCGCCCTGCCCAAGAGCCAGCGCTGACTGTGGAGCCCACCTGGCCCAGGCCCTGAGCCATGGGTCCCAGGCCACCGAAGCCATCAGAACCTCGGTCTCCATCGTCAGGACAGAGGCAGCCCCTAGCACCCTTCCAGGAGGAGGTAGGGGGATGAGAGTGGTTTGGGGTCCCCATCCTGGACAGGGTGGTGAAGAAAAGCAAGACCAGGAACAGGGTCCAGCAGGTACCACCTCCCTGGGTGGGTAAGGCTCCACCCCTCCCAGAGGAGGCACAGGGACAGGAAGGAGCAGAGGGCGCCCCCAGCTGCTCCTTCCGCCACATCCCCCAGCAGTGTGGGAAGGCAGCTGCCTCGCCCCAACACTGGGCACACAGCTAGGCTGCACTGGCCACAGGCAGGCCCTTGGGGCTCTGCTGATGGACAAGACATGGTCCAAATTAGCTTTTTCTGCAGCCTCAGTTGCTCCATCTGCAAATGGGGACAGTGAGACCCACTCAGAAGCAGGCTCAGTCCTGGACGGAAGGGCACTCTGTTGTCTGCAAGCAGGCCAGCCAGAGCCCGAGCACACGCCGTCTGGCTCCGCAGCTGCCCTTGTTCACCTGATTGATTCCACCCTGCTTCCTGATTCAGCCTCCTACCCAGCAGCCTGGCCCACCACCCAGGAGAGCAGCACACTGTCCCACAGGCCTGCCCCTCCCCAGCACCCACTGGGGCAGCCACATCAATGAAGTGCAGCTCGAGGGCAAAGGAGAAGGCCAGGGGGCAGCACACAGGGCAGGTGGGGGAAGACCATGGCTTCGTTACACCCGCCCACTGGGGAGAGGATGCCCCGGTCACTCTGAACCCTGGCCAGACACAGGCCATGAGCGGTCACTGCCATCTCTGGGCTGCAGTTTCCCCAGCAAGGATAACACTAGAATCTTCCCAAAGTACAATCTGGTTGTTACTCTGCCCGGCACAGGTAAAAGAGAACAAAGTGTGATCTCCACAATGCCTGAGTCATACCTCAGGCCCACTGGAGCTCCACCTTACCCACCTGAGCCCCTACCTAAGCCCCTACCTAAGCAGTACCTGAGCTCTACCTGAGCCCCACCTGAACGCAACCTAAGCCCCTGAGCCCCTAAGTGAACCCCATCTAACCCCTACCTGAGCCCATACATGAGCCCTGCCTAAGCCCTACCTGAGCCCCACCTAAGCTCCTACCTGAGCCCCTAAGTGAGCCCTACCTGAGCTCTACCTGAGCCCCACCTGAGCTCCATCTGAGCCCCACTATGAGCCCTGCCTAAGCCCTACCTGAATCCCACCTAAGCCCCTACTTGAGCCCCTAAGTGAGCTCCACCTGAGCACTGGACATGCAGCCTGTCCCTCTCCCATTCACTGTTCTGCTCTAGCCAGCGGGGCTGGCCCTGCAGGTCACTTCTCTGGCTCTGTAGGTCTCAGGCCTCCATCTGAGCAGAGAAGAGAGGCAGGGCTGTGGTCTCCCCCCACGCCCTCTGCCTCCTGCTGCCTCCTTGGCCACTGAGGCACTGCAGGCCTGGACACACCCCACAGGTCCTGCTGCAAACACCCTGACCTTCAGGCAAGGGCTTGGCCTCCACGTCCCCCAGGAAATCAGCCGTGTGCGTTGGGACCCACATGGGCACTGGTGAAGCTGCTAAGGGGCAGCTGGGACTCTCAGGGCCAGGAGGCCAGCAGCGGCTCATGGGATACGTCCTAAGTCTGTGGAGAGCTGCTGGGGTCTGGAGGGCAGTATGATAACCCATTTTTGTGTGTGGAGCAGGGCTGTAGCAGATGGGGGCTGCCATGTCCAGACAGGATGGTAAGGCCTCCAGAGCCGGGCTCCATGCACAGAAGCTCAGAGGCTCAGGGTTGGGCAGGTGAGAGGACAGGCCAGAAGGAGGCCTGAGGTGGGCCAGGCCTTGGGGCAGGATGTGGGATTCCAATGGAGAGAGGCTTCCTTCCGGCAGACACCCTGCTGCCCAGGGCAGAGTGACCTGACCAGGCAGAGAGCCGGGGCTCTGCTGGCACATGCGTAGAATGGGAGAGGCTCACCACCCTGGTTGCCTCCTGCCTGTCTGAGTGGGACATTGCCTGATAGCCCACCACCAGGGCACATGGCTGTGGTCACTTGTGACCAGCTGTGGGTGTGTTGCTGCTCCTTCAGAGAAGGGTGGCCAATGACCTCCCCTTTCTGGGAGTCCTGGACATCCCCGGGAAGGGTGAAGAGTCCTGGAGCATGGGCAGCACCTTGGATAGCTCCCGGCCAGACAGGCTTCTGTCTCTGCCACTGGAATAGCCTGCTGGGGATGCCTCTCCCTCCACCTCCCAGGGCCATCTGTGTCTCTGCCTCAGGAGGGGCCAGGGGCAGCCAGGGTCCAGGGCCACCTGCACCCCAGCAGCCAGTCCCACTGGCCCAGCTTGGTGCCTCCCCCTCACCCACGAGTTCCCCTGGCAGAGGCCGCTTAGGTGGCCCAGGGCTGCTACACAGGAGGAGGTGGGTCTGGGAAGGCCCAGTCCCCAGGACTGTCTGCGTGGAGTGTGGGCTCGCACGAGGATGACAGCTGCCCCCTCTCCTCGTCCTCCCTGGTAGCAGGTTCTGGCTACATCCCTCCTAAATTCCCTGACAAGGGCACTCTAGGGGACCAAGGCCTGGTCCCTGCAGCTCAGACCTTCCAAGAGCAACAGGTATCAGGACAGTTAAGAGGAAGAGAGAGGGGCTGGGGCTGGAGCTCGGGCAGAGCGCTTGCCCAGCACGTGTGAGGCACTGGGTTCAATCCTCAGCACCACATAAAAATAAACAAATAAAATAAAGGTATGTTCCATCTACAACTACAAAAAAAAGGTTGTTTTTTTTTTTTAAAAAAATGAGAATGTAAAGGAAAGAAAGTGCTGGGAGGGGCAGGAACGATGGGAAGGGGCAGAGAGGGGCCTGGGAAGGGACAGGGAGGGGACAGAAAGGAACTTCTCGGGGGAGGATTTATACGGGTCTCCTGAGATGGGGAGGACTGCGTTCCTCGCTGGCCGCTGGCCACTGGCCGCTGCTGTTCACACCTGGGAGGCCACCCTCTACCCCTGCTAAGGCAAAGCTACTAGAGGAGGCCCTCTCTTTGGAGACCCCATGCTGGGCCCACACAAGATCCACAGGCTCCTACCTGCCAAGCCTGGACATGTCAGAAGCAGTGGACACCTGCCCTGTGGAGGGGGCTTGGGTCCAGCAGGGTAAGCAGCCAAGGTGGACAATGACCTGCCCCTTGTGCAGAGGCTGCAGCACCCTGCCCCCACCTGGGATGCAGCCCAATCCAGCTCTCCCCGCTGCGCAGGCCGGGAGCCCCAGGCCCCACACAGTGCCTCGGGACCGTCTTGAGGTCCCCTTCGTGGTGAATGCCTTTTTGAGACCCCCCAGCAAGGTTCTGGGCCCAGCTGGCTCCCCCAGCAGGACAGCCTCAAGACCTGCCACCTACCCTCTGACCACGACAGCCTGAGGATGGCCTCCCCATCGCCAGGAGGGGCAGAGGAACACAGACAGGGCCTAGGGACCTGATTCAGATTGAGCCCAGCTGACGGATGGGCCCCTGGCAGGGCTGCAGGTTGAGGCTGCAAGGCAGAGCCTTGGGACAGGCCTTAGCAGGCCCCAGCCAGGGACCCAGAGATGTCAGGTGCTAGCAGAGGGGCAGTGGCTTGGCATGGGCACCAGCTCCTCCACCCACCTAGAGCTGTGTCCAGCAGGTGGGGTTCCCTATCCCTCTGCAGAGCTAGGGACACAAAGATGTTCCTGGGGGTGAGTGGCTGGGCTACTGGCTGCCTGTCTCCTGCCACCTGCAGAGGTAAGGTCCTGACACATCCAGACCTCTAGGTAGCCCTGCCTGTGGCACCCAGCTCCACAGCCAGCCAGGCACGCAGGGGTGCTTCCAAGGGGTGGGGGCCCTGAGGCAGTGATGGGAGGGAGGAGCCCATGTCCCAGGCTGGGCGGTGCTACAGCCAGGGGCAAACGTGTCCACCCCCATGTGGGTCACACCTGTCCCTGTGGCAGAGCCAGTGGACCCAGGAACAGAATGAGCAGGAGCTGGGTTCCCGTCCGGGGCTCTGGAGCTGAGGCAGACCCAGAATGGGGCCACTGGGCCCTTCCAGCCCGCTGGCTGCGGGAGGCTCCCTCAAGTCGGGAACCCGGGCAAGCCTCATCCATCCTCTCCACTGCTTCTGCAGGCCTGGGGGACAGGCCACTCCCCACGCTTCTGGGCTCACCTCTGAGAACACCCTCCCATCCCTCCCTGGGCTAAGGTGCACTCCAGGATCTGTCCCTCAGTCCCTGGGACTCCGTCCATCTCCCCTACCCTCCTCAAGTGGGCCCCATAAAACCCTGCACAGACCAGGATCCAGCCTTTCCCAAGACCACGCAGCCCCTCTCCACCCGCCCTCGCAGGCACTGCCTCCTATGCTCCGAGTCACTCTGGCCCATCATCTGGGAGTGAAGCTCAGAGAGCATCCCCTTGCCCTCCTCTCCATTTTGGCCAGGAAGGCCTTCCCCGGCCCCTGGCCTCTCACCCTGGTCTGTGGTGGAAGCACCTGCCGCTGCTCTTGCTCCAGGAAAAGCCAGCTGGCCAGGCACCGATGGAAGCTTTCGGTTGAGTAACGAAGTAAGGTTAAAGAAAGCGCACTTCATCTGGGCACAGTGGAGCACACCTGTAGTCCCAGCACTTTGGGAGGCTGAGACAGGAGAATCGTGAGTTCAAAGCCAGCCTCAGCAATGGCGAGGCGCTAAGCAACTCAGTGAGACTCTGTCTCTCCATAAAACACAAAATAGGGCTAGGGATGTGGCTCAGTGGTTGAGTGTCCCTGAGTTCAATCCCCGGTACCAAAAAAAAAAAAAAAAAGGCACACTCATGAAGACGTGGGGCAGGAGCAGAGGAACCTGGGGTTAGAATACATCTGGAGGCTATAGACAAGGAGCCTGTCAGCACCTCAGGCTGGAGGAAGGGGAGGGGATAAATAAACATTCACTTCCTCTCCGTCTCCTCCCCCAGAGCTGCTGGTGCCTACATAGCCAAAGCCCACCAGAATCAAGAGGCTGGGAGGCCAGAGCCGAGTGGAGAGGAGGAGATAGCCACATTGGAGAGAACCTGGCAAGTCTGGACAGTCCTTTACACTTCAGTGAGAACACCTGCCTACATTTTCCAAAGGAAGGTGGAGAAAGAAGGCTTAGAGAGACAGTGGAGAACAGAGCTGCACAAAGGGTCCCAGTGGCTAAGGGGTGGTGCCCACAGAGCTCACCCGAGTAGCCATGTCCACTCCTGGCCTGTACCCCTACACAGCAGACACCTGCAGCTACAGCCCTCTCTGTAGGCCCTGGGGCCCCCAGACAGGGAAAAAGGCAAGCATACCTCCCTCCTGCAGCCTGCAAGGCTCTGACAACAGGACCGGGCCCAGGGAACCCAGCATCCGCCCCCCCACCTGGAGCACCGAAGCCAACTCCAGCAGACCCCACCCCAGGCAAGCTTTCAAAAGTCAGAAACTGGATGCAGACTTCAGGGCTGGACATGAGCCTTTGTGCAGACTGCAAGACCCTGCAGAGACCTGCAGCCCCTGTAGCTGTGTCGGCAGGGAGCTTCCATGTCCCCATGCCTCCGAGTCTCTGGGCCACTTCATCTACTGTGCTCCCAACCTCATGTCTCTCTTCCACGCACTTTTTTAACCTAAGTACCAGGTTAAAAGCAGTGCTGTTTCCACTCTTATGGAAAATCACTCTCACTTGCCCTAAATAAACAATACCCTGAAAGGGACACAATTACCAAACAGGCCCTCTCGTTTCTACCCAATCTGTGGCCTGGTGAAGGCTCTGAGCCAGGATCTGCTGTCCCCCTCCAAACAAGGACATTTGTGAGCATCAAACAGGGTGCAGACGAGTCCACACTAGCAGGCCATTCTGTGCTCACACCCTGCACCAGCCCTGGACAGGCCTCCGTGCCCCCAGCCCCCACACAGAGGGCAAGAACTCAGGACAGCTGAGCCTGTCTCCCTCCCCGCCATCAGCGGATGCAGCAGCGGCCGCTCCACTGTGCCCTGGCTGTGAGGCCAGAGCTCTAGTGGCCTCCCCACTGGAGGACTTCACTACTCTCCCACCTCACGCGGAGGACCTGCTGCCCAGGCCTCATTCTGCCCTCCCTCCTGGGTTGAGTCCCCGCTGGACTTGAGGCAGGTCTCCTGGGTGGCATTGTGAGGCAGATCGCTTCTCCTGGCATGGGCACCCTGCAGCCTCGAATCAACAGGCACCCTGGATGGGCACCCTGGAAAGCACGCGAGAAGGTGCCAGTGTCTCAGGGTCAGCAGCAGAATGAGAGGCCCTCACAGGAACCCCCTTCCCAGGCACGAGGGCAGCAGCCAGGACCAGTTCCTCTGAGAGCCACTGGGAGCTGGACCCTCAGCATGGACCAGCAGCTGGTCCTGGAGGTGGGCACGGCCAGATATGATGGAGGGCCCAGAACTAGGGGCCCTCTCTGCACACCCCACCCCACCCCAGTTGGCCCAGCAGCCTAGCCAAGGACAGTCCCACTGTCTCACATCAGAAACTCCGATTTTGTCTTCAGGAATCTAGGTCTGGGCCAGCTCAGCCCCACAGGGGCCATGCAGCAGGGTTCCTCTGCTGGGGTCCTAAGCTCTGGGGACTTGGAGGACCAAGAAGGGTGTCAGCTAACCAAAGGGCCATGCACTGCAAGGACTATAGTGTGGAGTCTACCCTGCCTCCATGAGGAGAAGGCTGCCCAAGGGCCTGACGGGACGGGAGACTGCCCAGAGGTCAGATGCCCCCGCTTTCCACCCAGAGGTGAGGCTATAAGCTAAAGGGCAACGGAAACAACACAGCCCCCAGCACCAGACCTGGGGACACTCTTGACCCTGGGGTCAGGCTGGCCTTGTTCCACCTTTGCCCTGCCTGGCTTCTAAGTTGAAGAGTCAGCTGGGGGCAGGGGTCCTATGGAGGGTGACCCCAGGCATCTGCCTGCCTCCATTCTTCGAGGGCCTGACCAAGTTGCCCTGAGGCCCACATTCCAAAAGGGAAGCATCCTTATTGGATGTCCTCACCTGCAGGGCCCACATGCCTGGTGGTCCCTAAACCCAGCACAAGGGGCTTTGCAGGCTGTGGAGGGACCCCAGGGAGTTCAGTCCCAGAGCCTTGTCCAAGTTCCTACTCCCAGACTCCTCCAGCTTTGTGGCATACCCTTAGAAGGCAGACCTGGGCCAGCCCTCACACCTGGCTCCCTGGCATGATTCATGGACACCACGATGACTAGGTGGGGTCAGCCTCGGTCCCTTCCCCACAACATACCCTCTGGGGCCTCAGACTGGCCTGCAAACAATGGGAAACTGCTCCCAAAGCAAGACCATGCAAAGGACAGGGCTGGAGAGAGGACTGTCAGTGGGGGCTGGCCAGGTTCTGCTACCCCAGCCACTCCCTGCTGTGGAGCCAGGGAGTCACCTGGAAATGCAGGGAGGCTTGCAGTGGCACCCAGGCCTGACTGGGGACACTCCTCTGGCTGAAAAATTAGCCCCTGAGGAACAAAAGGCCTGTTCCCGCCTCGGTCTCCGGCCAGGCATCCAGCCAGCCAGGAGCCCTGTACTCTTCGGCCGCCCTGGCTGCCCCTGAGAGAGGGCCTGGAGCCTCCAGCGCTCCCTGCCAGCCGTCCCACGCATGTAGCTCACCTGGCCTCCCTCCATGGGCACTTTGTCTTCACCCCTGCAGCTCAGGTCACCCTGGTGCCCTAGGACCCAGCATCCAAGATTAGCTCTGCTCTAGAACTGTCAGGTCTGTCTGTCTTGCTTGCTGGATGGGGCTAGAGAGGAGGGAGTGAGGCCAGGAAGAGGGGCAGTGGGCTCATTTCCATGCGAAGGGCCCCAGGCCCCCGAGAGGCCCCTGCCCCATTGTGCACCAGGCCAGGCTCACAATTGCTGTCTTTGTGGTGACCGCTCTGGCCCTCAGCACTCAGGCATGGCGGGGGTCCCGCCCCCCACTGCCACAAAGGGTAGGAGGAGCAAGGCCAGGAGGCAAGCTCTCCCCCTCCCCACCAGCTGCTGTGCTCCCCCCAGCAGGCCCCAGGAGACCCAGCACAAGGTGCAGGTGGCATGAGGGCATCTCCAGCTGGAGACCCCAGGCTTTGAGATGTGGGTGTGGGAGCTTTGTGTGTATGCTCCTATCCCCTAATCAGGGATGAAGTAGCCAGCAAAGTGTCCTGAGGGGGACAGGAGGAGTTGAATGGGCTATGGGAGCCCCTCTCCTGTGGCATCAGGTATCTGCCCTGCCTGTTTCCATCCTTGTCCCCCTCCCCACGGGAGAAATGGGGAGGCTCCACTGCGGGGCCCACAGGAGCAAGGCTTGGGTCACTGGTGCTGGGTGGGAAGGGAGGGACATAGGTCTGAACCCTCCCTGCCTGAGGCTAGGGCTGGGGTCTCCAAGCTCCCTTAACCACCCAGGCTGGAACTGAGAAGCTATGGCTCATTTGGAGGCTTCAAGGGGTTGGGCTGGAGCCTGTACCCTCAGTCCAGCAAAAATGTCGCCCCCTCCCTCAAGCTACAGGCCCTCTGCCCTCCTGGGCAGCCACATCCGGCCTTCGAACTCCTCTCCACCCCCTTGCATGCTGGAGGGTCTGCCGCAGCTCACGGCCCTCCCCCTCCAGTCTTCCCGCCCTCCCAACGAGGGCGGAGGTCAAGGGTCAGGAGGCTGTGAGCCAGTTGTTCCCAGATGTGGGCCACGGCCCTTCCCCTTTCTGGAGGAATGACAGGCCTGCTGTGGAGGCGGGGGCGAGGTGGTGTGACGGGGGCGAGGGAGGGAAGGGAGGGGCTCTCCACGGGTCTCGGTTGGTCTATTTAATCCCACGCTGTTCGCAGGCTTTCGCTGATGGCGGCGGCGGGAAGCGGGCCGGCCGCCTCGCTCCGGTCCTCCTCCCGCCCCCGCCCCCGCCCGAGCCACCTGACCCGACGCGAAGTTGCCGGCCGGCGCGCGGGGCCTTTGTGCGCCCCGAGGCGGGCTCCTGGAACCCAGAGCCGGCCGGCACACGAACCCGCAGGCACGCTGGCGACGTGCTCCGGAGAGGCGGCGTGCGGCGCAGCGAAGGCCCCGGAGAGGCGAGCCGGGAGCCGGCGGAGCGCAGCCCAGCCGAGGCCCAGCATCAGTAAGTTGACTTTTTTGGAACCTACGGAGGTTCCAAGGCCACCAGGAAGGTCCTCGCCGGCAGGGCGGTGGAATGCCGAGGTGGGCTGCTTTTCCGCGCCGCGCGACCCGCGGCTCCACCCCTGTGCCCAGGACCGCCCTTCCCCCGCGCGCGACGGCAGGGGCGAGCCCGGGACCCCGACCGGCCCTCAGGACTCGGAGAGGTCGGGATAGCCAGAGGAAGCCGCCGGCGTGTTGTGCTGGGGATGCAAAAAGCTGTTCTGACTCGTGGGAGGGACCCACCCCCACCGCCACCGCCCCTCCCCACCCTGCCCCGGCCTGCGGGAGAGACCGCCCGCCAACAGGAAGGGGAGGCAGAGGGTGGCTCTAGCCGGGGAAAGGAACGGGTCTGCTAGGGGCCCGGATGGAACTGGCCCGTAAAACCCGAAGATTTGAAGTCGGTAAGCCCAACGGCCCCGCGGAGGCGGGTGCTGGGGAGACCTTAGAATGGAGACAAGCTCCGGGGGGCCGGAACGAGACATCCCACCAATCCTGGGAGCCAAGGAGGGCGGGGTGGGGGCTGCCGTCGTGGCCTTTCCTGCGCCCCGACCTTTGGTGGGAAGAGGGTGAAAAGTGTGGGACAAGACCCGGGGTTCAGGCTTCGGTTTCAACACCATGGACAGCGGAACCCGTGGCTGCGGAGCCAGGATCGCACTGGAGACTTGCCCCGGCTCTCTAGGGTGACGGTGGGCAGCGCCACCGGCCGAGGCAGAGGGAAACCATCTCCAACGAAAGTGAAGAGGCAGCTCCGCGGCGTCCCCTGTCCTCCACCCCCGAGCGTCCAGCCTGGCCCAGGTGGTTGCCCGCGCCGGCAGGGTGGGGGCAGCTTCCGAGCCTTGGGTTGGAGGAAGGTGAAGGACCTGCTTCTGCGAGCTGCGGAGGAGTGGGGCCTTGCGCCTCCGATGTGAGACGACTGTCGCTGACACCTGCAATGGGCGAGAGATTGCTTCTGGGAAGAGGAGGGGCGTCCTGATGGGTGGAGGACCCGTGGGGGAACCTCTCAAAGTAGGGGCCTCCTTCCCAGCAGGCTTTCCACGGATCCCGTAGGGCTGGAGAGGGTCGAAGGGAAGGAAGCAGGACTTATGCCCAGGGTGGGAGGGTCAGCCAGCCTATGCTACAGGGCAGATGGTGCAAGGGCTGGGTTGGTCCTGGGCGGAAGGAGAGGGGGACAGAGGCCTGCTGGCCTCCTTGGGCCTCCTGCTTCTGTTTCTTCGCTATCTGCACTGGGAACAAAGACTGCGGGGGAGGCCGGAGTGGCCGTTTGCTTGGGAAAGCCGCTGATCCCAGCCCTAGAAGGTCAAGTCAGGGTCGCATCCCCCACCCAAAGGACCTCAGGGTGCAGGCTTGACTGCAGTCAGCTATGAAGTTCCGCCTGCCCCACTAGTCCCTGCAGCAACAGCTCCCACCCAGTCAGGAACGGTGAGGAAAGGGGGCAGTCTTTGGATGGGGAAGTGCGGACCGCGACCTCCATCTCCCTCCATATAAAGAGAACAGCAGGGTGGTCAGTGGGAAGGGCCGGGTGACCCCTTCCTTCTGGGAGAGAGGGGTGCTGGAGCGGACGCTGGGGAGCCACTGCCTGCGTGTGAGTGGCCAAGTGCGTGATGAGGGAGAGAAGCTGAGAGCCAACCCGCGGTGCGATGCGGGTCCGAGTGCAGCGTGTCTTCGGGCGCCGGGAGCTGTGTGCAGGCACGGCGTGCGCGCGGCGCAGCGATCTCGTGGCGGGGTGTGGCTGGTGGATGTCAACGTGCGGCCATAGGGTCTGCGGCCGGTGGGCTGCAGCCGGTGGGGGTGGCTGTCGCGAGGGTGCGGAAACGCAGCAGCGTGAGTGTTGAGAGAGGCGTTTCCCGGGCAAACGTGCGGCGGCGGGGCTCCGGGCACGGTCGAGGCCGTTCGAGGGCCGCGTCCAAAGGAGCCGGAGGAGCGCGCGGGGCGGGACGCGTCGCGTGTGCGCGGGAGGCACCGGGGGCGCGATGCGTGTGTGCGCGGCGCGCGTGCCCCATAGTTCTCAAGGACACCTCCGGGAGGCGGCGGCGGAGCCGGTATCGGGTGACGTCATCGCGCGCCCCAGTGATAATCGCCCGGTGCCGGAGCCGAGCGCGGATACGCGCGGAGGCGGCGGCGGCGAGCGCGGGGACGGTCGCACCCCGGCGGGGCCAGGCAAGCGGGAGCCGGGACTTCGCTGACTGGGCTGCCCGCCGGCGCACAGCTCTCGGCGACTTTCCTGGCTCGCCCGGCGGCGTCCCGGACCCTCCTTCCGGGGTGGCGGCGTGCGGGGCCTGCAGGCGCCTAGGAGGCAGCGGGAGCGGGCGGCGGCGCGGGCGGCCTGGGAGTCGAGGCGGCGGGAGCCGAGGAGCAGCAGACGGCGGTGGCTCCCGCTCGGACGGGTAACTGCTCGGGGCCCGACCCGGGCCAGCGGGAAAGCGGCCTCTCCCGGTCACCGTCTCCCTCTCCAGGAGCAGCTCAAGCGCCTTCTCGCCCGCCCCCGGCGCCCGGGGAGGGCGACCTCCTGGGGTTATAAGAAGAGACGACTGGTTTTCATCGGTGGACACCGAGGTTCTTTATTTTAACGGCATCCAGTGCGCTCCGGTCGGGCCGGGGAGGGCCAGCCAGGGGAAGCGGCGTCAGACAGGCTGGCGTTGCCGGTCGGGGCTGGCTCTGCACCCTGGAGGACCGCGGGCGACTCCGGGCGCGCGCTCGCCCCCAGGTTCCTGCGTCTCCCTCGCCGCGGTTCCGCGGTCCGGCTCCAGGAACGCCCGCGAGGGACTTGCTGGGGCCCTCTTCCCAGCGGGAGGGGGCGGAGAGCGGGCCCCCGAGCCGGGGGCGGAGAGGGGCTGCACCGCGGGCTGAGCGCAGCGCCCCGCCCCGCCGCGGAGACGCCGGAGCGCTCACGCCCCTCGGGCGAGGACCCCACGCAAGCTGGAGCCGCGGCCCCGACCTGGCCGGGCCGCTCGCCGCGCGCCGCAGCCTGAGGGCCCCTCTGCGTGTTCACAGCGGACCTTGATTTAATGTCTATACAATTAAGGCACGCGGTGAATGCCAAGAGAGGCGCCTCCGCCGCTCCTTTCTCATGGAAATGGCCCGCGAGCCCGGCCCGCGCGGCGCCCCTCCCGCGGGAGAAAGGCGAGACCGGCCCCCGGTGGCCCCTCGCGCCGCGGACAAATCCGGCGAACAATGCGCCTGCCCAGAGGGCGGCCCAGCTGCCGGCCGGGGATCTGGCCGCGGGACACAAAGGGGCCCGCATGCCTCAGGCGTCTTGGGGCAGGCGGGGCGACTGCGGGGGGGAGAATGCGGCCACCCGGACCCGGGCCACGTGTGTTCGCAGCCCTGAGCGCCCAAGAGACGCAGAGGGTGGCGGGGGCCAGGAGACAAAGGGAGGGTCCGCGGGGAGCGGCGAGCTGGGGTACTGCGCTGGAGAATGGGCGGTAGCGCGGGCTGGATTGGGGCTGCCTCGCCACCCGCGAGCAGGCCGGGCGCTGTCCGGGGTGCTGGCGGTGGGGCAGCCCCCGCGGGACAGGGCGCCGCGGCGCGCTGAGCCAAGCGTGTCCCGACTGCCACTCACCCCCTCCCAGGGCGCCCTGGACAGTTGCCACGGCAACGAGGGAGGGGGTGGGGCAGGGTCTGAGGTCGCTGCAAAGTGTCCTCCGGCCGCTCGCCGGGAGGCGTGGGGTGGGAGAGGCGCGGTGAGAGCTCCTGGGCCAGCCCCCGCACCGCTGGGACTCGGCTCACACTGGGGGAAAGGGTCCACATCCCCACCCAGGGTCCAAACCGGCGGGCGGATGCGCTGGACGCATCCCGTCCCCCAACACCGCTCGGGGCTATGCGGGACGCGAAGCACGTGAGGTTCCGCAGCCCAGGGAGAAAATGACAAATCCCTCCCCCACCATCTGCAGCCGCAGTGACACCCACTCAGGTCTGCTGCAAGCATTTTTTTTTTTCCTGTCCTCGGAAGCAGCGCCACCTGCTGGCGCCCTGGCACGTCTCTGCGCTGGCACCTGGCCGCCTCCCACCGGCTGTTCCCTTCCCCAGTGCTGCGG
The DNA here is from genome assembly GCA_028644305.1 of Xerus rutilus. Lineage (NCBI taxonomy): Eukaryota > Metazoa > Chordata > Mammalia > Rodentia > Sciuridae > Xerus > Xerus rutilus. The sequence goes on from CM053401.1 coordinate 179,169,254, forward strand.
GCTGAGCAGCCTAGCTTGATGGTCATTGAAGGAGGACGCCCCCTCTGCGGCCCCATCCCTTCAGACAAGTCCCAGCTTTGGCCTTGCAATTTCCCAATCTTTTCACTGGGGGAGGATGAGCACCCACAGCTGGCTCCCAGCCTAGGTAGGGTCCTTGATCTCCCCAAGTTCTCCCAGCTCCAGGGCCTGGCAGGTGGCAGAAAACAGGCCAAATGGATGTACTGGGGTTCTGGTGATGGCACTTCAATGCAGCACAGCAGCGAGCCCTCCACCCTGAGATGCATCTGCAGGCAGAGGCCTACAGTGCCTCCATCTTCCCACCCCCGCACCAAATGAAGTCACTGCAGAGTCGGGAACAGAGTTTTCCAATTTTCTGCCCTCTGCAGGATGGGGAAGTGGTCTGGGCAGCTCCAGCAAACTCTGCCCACACCACAGCACTGATCTGGGGCTTAGACTCCCCTTTCGTTTCCTCACCCATGGGAGAACAAGGACAACAGCCCCCAGGATCACCTCTGGTCCTGGAGAAGGAGTGGGGCCCCAAGGTGACTTCAAGGCAGTACTGAAGGGATTGATGGGCCAGCAGCCCTTGGTCTGGGGGTCACTGTGGGCACAGGATGGCACTCATGCAGCCTGGGCTTCATCTTAGAGCTGCCCGATCATCTGACCCTGCAGTCTGGACCTCCTCACAGGGAAAGCAGCCCTGCCCCTCGCACAGGAGGGAGCTCCATTCTTGCACCATCTCCCCATCCCCCTTCCTGGAGATCCAGCTCCTGACCAGAATGACCTTCCAAGCTGTGTGCCAGGAAGCAGGAGAGCTGAGGGATGAGGCCCCAGGCATGCTGCCCTTGGCACTGACCCTGGGCCTCCTTAGTTTCTGGTTGGGCCTCCTAGGAAAAGCCCCGGCCTTTGCCAAGATGATCTGCGCCACCTTCCTAGCACCTCCCCAGGCTGGTGTGAGCTACACTGCACCTGGGCCAGACCCCCACCAGCCAAGTCTTTGGTACCTGGGGCTCCAGTGTGGGGAACAGGGCTGGATCCTGAGCCGCCCAGTGGATGTGGGCCACTCAGTGGAGACCTCATTGCTCAGGGACCATGATACTCCAGGGTGCGCCTCCACAGAGCAGGACTTGACATGGCTGGACTGCAGCACCATCTGCCACAGTGTGGGGAGGCCCAGCATGCCATGGGATCCAGCTCAGACCTCACAGAGAGACCTTTGGGGTCAGGGGCCCACCACCACTATGCGCTGCATCTGACAGGGATGGCCCTCCATGCTCACACTTGCACTCACCCACGGCCACACTCAGAGACAGCCCTGCTCACTCGGAGCCGGGGCTTGACACAGGGCACGCTACTGGGTGAGGTGTTGGGCAGCAAGAAGGGCAGAGGGCTCAAACATCTCCCCTAAAGGGGCAGGGTCCCTTCCCCAGGGTGGGGCCTAGAGAGGAGGCATCTGGCCTAAAGATCCAGCCCTCTGTGAGGACTTCTCTGCTCTGAAACACTGACCTAATGCCACCCCCCATGGCCTCCTCTAGCATTCCCCAGTGGTGCCTGCTGTGGCCCACTGAGACACAGGCAGCAGGGAGGGAGGCCTACATATAGGGACCCAGCTGCTCCCCCACAACACTCCAGCCCCTGGGCCCGCCCCGGCCCTGCCCTGGTCTGGTCTCCCAGACAGGCTCTTTGCATAGCCAGCATCTGAAGCCCTGCCCTCCTCCCCTCGAGTCCAAGTCCCTGGGCAGGTCCCTGGAAAGCAGGTCTCTAGCTCGTGGGGAAAGTGGGAGCCAGGATTTCTGGTCTCTCTGCCTCAGCTATGCCCTTAAGCCTGGCCCTGGAGAGCTGACCCTCAGCAACCTGGCATTCGCCCTGCCCCTGGTGTCCAGGCTGTGCTGCTGTTTGGGTGCCCTGTCAGCAGCACTCCGCAAGCTGGGTGGGGTGCAGCACATAAGGATGCCTGGAAGGGAAATGAAATGGTAAAGTGTACCCCCACCTTGTTAGAGAGATGACAGAAAGGACCCATGTCCAACAATGAGGAGGGAAGTGAGGTCTGCCGTAGCTTGCTGACACCACCCCAGAGGGAGCAAACGATGGGGTCTTCTCACACACGTGCATGCACACACTGGAGCCCCATCTCCTGCCAGCCTCAGGATGCCACAGGGGCCTTGGGAACTGGAATGCAGAAGCCTTACCTGTGGCCTGTCCCAGACTCTGGCCTGGCCCAACAGAAGCTTGTGAATGCTCACTCATATCAGACTGAGGCCCAGACTCCCCTCCATGCAGCCACCACCACCCTGCTCAGCATCAGTTTCCTGGGGGACAGTGTTTCTTCTTCAGCACAATGGGAAGAGTAACATCAGTGTGTCCTCAGGGTTGCCTGGGGGTTATTGGTGGGCAATGGGGTGGAGGAGACACTGGGCCTAATGAGACAGGTGGGGGAGCAGGCAGAGGCTATCCTGGAAGCAAAGACCAGGGAAGGCTGCCAGGCTGGGACTTGCTTTAGAGGGAACATGAAAGGGCCCCGTCTGCACAGCCAGACATCTCCCCTGCTGTCCACATTCCCAACTGCCTTCACCATGCAGTGCTGAGGTGCAGACTGCCCTGGCTCCTTTCTGGGAACTCAGAATAGCCAAAATAATAACAGCCACAAATGGCCACGCACCTGCCCTTCCTAGCTTCACCCCTGCCACCACTGGCACAGCCTGATCCCAAAAGGCAGCCCTTGGCACCCAGAGAAGTTCTCATCAGGAAGATGGGCAGAAAGAGTCCCCTATACTGGGGATGGAGAGCCAAACACACAGGCCATTTCCATATAGGCACCAAGATAGGTGGGTGCCTCCAGGAGCCAAGGGCAGCAGAGTCCTTCCTTGGGGCCATGGCAGGGAAACCGAGCAGAGGGAAGTGCACTGCCCTCTGACAGGTGTCAAGGCTCTCCTCAGGGAAGCTTGGCCCTTCTTGGATCTTTGGCCACTTTCAGCAGATCTTTTCAGGCCCCTACAATCTGTCCCTTTCCTATATCACCACCAAGTCGTCACTGGCCACAGGCATGGGCCAGATGCAACCCGAGTCTGACAGTGCATTCCCAACTGGACCCAGGCCACACCTTCATACAAGTGTATGGAGGGGTAACAGGCCAAGTTCCAGTAGTCTCAAAATACAGGCAGGCAGTACAGGGCCGCCTGTGCAGGGACCAAGAATGTCCCCACACACCTATGCCTGCCTGGGTGTGTGGCAAGGCCCTCCAGGTGCCTGAGTTCACCACACGATGATGCCTCCAAGATTCTGCACGATTCTGAGCTTGGACAGCGATGGAGAGGGACCCTGTGGCAGAATCTGCCCTCAGGGATCTTGAGTCTTGCCTGGACAGCAGAGCACTAAGGAATGAGAGTGCAGACTGCCCCTTGCCCCAGCATCTCAGACCAGGAGAGGACAGACAGAGGGTGAATGCAGCCTTTGCATCCTGGATGCTGTGTGTTCATTCATTCACTCGACAAATATTTCTGAGCCCCTAAGGTCAGGGAAGCCTGCCAAGGACAGGACCACAATAGGCAGAGGACATGGTCTCCTGTCCTCCACCTAGGATCAGCTAGAACCAAGTCTGGAACAGCGAGGGCCTCCTGACCCACAGAGCCACAGGATGTGAGGATAGGATCTCAGACCCAGAGTCAGGGCGCACCCAATCCTGCACCCTGCTGGGCTGGAGGGTGAGCTTGGACACACCCACTCAGCAAAGGTGAGCACCGTCTATCACCACTGCATCATCATCGACCTAGCATGGTGGGCCTTGGGCTTTCCAGCTGATCCTGTTTCCATTTTGTGAAGTAGTGGGATGGAGTTGCAGAGTGAAGATGTGGACCCACAGGAGCAGTGGCCACCCAAGTCACTCAGGAGACTCCAAGGAAGGTGCCATGGTGGAGGCGTGTTCTCCAGAGGTCTGTGTGCTTCAGGCTCGGTCCTTATGGTGGTGTCTCTAGGAGGTGGTGGATCTTGAGGACGGAGAACCTACCAAGGTGCTCAGGTCATTAGGAGCATGCCCTCCAAAGAGACTGTGGGACACCGCCCTCTTCCTCTCTTGCTGCTTGGCTATGAGGTGAGCAATTTGGCTTCACCATGCACTCGCTGGAACTTCCAAAACGCTGATCCAAAATAAATCTTTTCTCTTTATAAGTTAAATTATATTGGGTATTTTTTATAGTGATGGAAAGCTAACACCAGGTGAGCACATACCGAGAACAGAAAAGGTAGTGACCTGAGTGAGCTGGAAACGTACAGCCGAGTGGTGAAGAGCTCAGTGACAGATCAGCTGGGTGTTGCTCAGGCCCTCAACTCACATCAGGACAGCTCTCTCCATATTGTGGATACCCCTGGCCATCACTGCCTGAGCAGCCCCTGACCTAGCTGACCTTGGATAATCTCCAAAGTCCTTTCCTCACAATCTTTCAAAATGTTCAAGGAGGACCTCCAAAAGTCATTTCCCAACCACTGCATGGTCAGAGAAGTGCAGAGCCTCCTAGAACAGTCAGCTTCTTGGGTATCATGGTGGCTATCCAGAACAAGGTGACAATCCCCTCAGAGCCCACTGCCCAAAGGTTGGAGACAGCCCAGGAGCCTGTGGACCAAACAGCCCACAGCAAGGCCTGTGTTTCCCACTAATTTCACCTCTTGTGCAGATTCCCAGCAGTCTTAGACCTGGAGAGGTGCTGACTACATCTAGCTACAGGAGAGGGCAGTCCCTCCCCAAAGGGCTCCTGTTCTGGGACAATCTTCATCTTTACAGCTAACCCATCAGCTTAATGAAAACCCACGTGTGCCTGTGTGCATCAGTGCATGTTTGGGTGCACACATGGGTATGCCTGCATGTTGGTAGTGCGTGGCTAGACACCTGTTTGTCTACCATGTGACTGTGCACTCATGCCCACGTGCACGCATGAATGTGTGTACCTTTGCATTTGTATGTCTGTAAATATGGACATCCCTGGACAGGGTGACAACCCCCTCAGAGCCTACCTGTCCAAAGGTTAGAAACACCCTAAGAGCCTGTTGGCCAAATAGCCCAACAAAAGGCCTATCTCCAAGTCTGTACAAGCTGTCAGTGAGTGTGTGGTGCAGAAGCAGCTCCAGTGCAGGAAAGAAACCCTCCCCCAGCCCTCTGGACTCCCATGACACCTGGTGCCCTTCCTGCCTAGAAGCCTTTGTCCATACTGATATTTTCTCACCTGAAAGCCTTCTCAAACTCATTGCCCCTTTCCAAGCCCAGCTTTATATCAGCCTGCCTCCCTTCTGTGGGAGGCTCCCTGGTCACACCAAGGGCAGGCATACAAACTGGCATTACTGGGTTATGAACTCTCTATCCCCATTCCCCAAGGCTGCCCACCCAGCCTCCAAGGGTAGTGCTAGCCATTGGAGGTCCTGTCAGGATTGGTCCTGGTCTGGCAATGATGGTGATCTGCCTCACTCTCCATTCTACCTCTCCAGGCTAAGCACAGCCTCCTCCACTCCAGAGCAGCACCCCTACCAAGCCAGTGGACAGAGCTGGCTCCACACCACCCACCAGGGTTCCCAGCCACCCAGTGGGAAAACAGCTGCTGTGATAGCCTGCAGTACATGAAGCAGACTGGAGTGGCCCACTCCCAACTTCAGCTGCTCCCCATACTGTCCTCGAGTCAAGGCATCCCTAAGAGGACCAGCCAGGAAAGGCACCTGGTCTGCTGGGCTGCCCTCAGGTTTATTGTCTGCCTCCCTTCCAGTGTCCCCAGCCCCTGAGCATCAGGAACTCCACCAAAAGGCTGGGCTGCCCACCCTTGGCTCTGAGAGATGGGGAACAGTTGCAGGGTCTGTTTGGCGCAGGGCTGTGACAGAGGGAAGGACTAGTCCCAGGGTCAGCTTGAGAGCTCTAGGGATGTTCTGCAGGACCTCCACCTCCACCCTGCCTCAGGCCTCCACATGCTGCAGAGTCCTGCCTGGATCCCAAGCCTTGGCCCACTCACGACTCTGGACAGATGCCCATTGCATCCCCAGTTCCTTGCACCCCAAAGCCCTCTTCACACCCTGCTGCATCCCTGAGCTCAAACGGATCACCTTCCCCAAGGCCTCAGGGCTAGACAGGATGTGACTAAAGCACATCTGTTAGAGCATCCAAGATACTACCCACGTACCTGGTGCTGACCACAAGCTCACATAAACTTCCCAGTGGGTACCTGCTCACCTCCAGAGCTGTCCTTCAGAACAGACACTAGGCAGAGGTGAACCCGGACCTGGTATGTGTACCAGGGCAATGTGGAGCTTGACTACTCTGGCAGAGCCAGCTTTGTCCAAACTTGCTACAGGCAGGAAGTTGGCTGTCTGCTCAGAACTCTGGTACCAGCAAGGACCTGCTGACCAGGATCCACTACCTGGGTGCAAAACCACTCCTCTTCCAGGTCTTGCCCTTGGTGCTCCTCTTCAGGAGGTGAAGATGAACCTGAGGAGAGATCCCCAGTGTGGCGGGATGCTGGTGGCTTCAAGGAGACTAAACTGGGTGGTCTTTTAGCTCAAAAAGATTTGCACCATGTGACTGTCAAAACAGGGAAGGTAACTGCTCCAATACCTTTTCCAATGATTAGCTCCCCCCTCCCCAAACTGAATAGCTAATCTTAAAAAGCAACAACAGGCTGGTGAGTGCCAATCATGTGGGGACACACGGCAAGGCCAGTGCTTACTTGCACAATGCTGTGGAGGCCTAAGGAGCACCCATGTCCAATCACTGCCCTGTATCTGCAGTGAGACGTCAGGATGCCTCACTTCCACGGAGCCAGGAGGCAACGGCAGGTGACCTGTAAAGTCACTGGGTAAGTCAACAGCTGATTCCTTCCTTGCAGGACATGGTTCACAGCTGGCCTCTAGCCAGAGGTTATTTCTCTCCTGTCCAAGTAAATAAGAGTTCATCAATTCTGGACATCAGGAGTCTGCAAGGGACAGGATCTGACAACTCAGGGAGAGCACATGGTCCCAACAAGCACACAAGCCCTGTGTCTCTTCCATCACACGCCCCTCACGGGGCACCCTGCACGCCCAGCTGCCGCCTGTCAGGCGGTGTGGACGCACCAGTCAACCCCAGGCCCTCCAAGGACACTACTAGAGCCAGAGGGACAGCAAACCACACATGTGGTAAAAAGGTTTTTCCAGTAACTAAAAATCCATTATGAAATTAAGAATCCTAGTGTGGTGAGCTTTTGGGGAAGGGAAAAGGAAATAAGGGCTTACTTGGCTGGCGTGTGGGAACAGGTGTGGAAACACAAATAGCACCAGTAGCAATGCCGACACTTGCAGCCCATATGAAGCACACTGTGGTCCATGTTTACATCACTGACATTCCCTTTGCACAGAATGTGCCCCTCAGGTGAGCAGACTTCCTTGACTCCAGGAACTGCTAGGAACCACACACCAGCACTTCAGGGGCAGGGGCGGTTTGGAGGAAGCCTTCAGGGTGAGGTCACTGGACTGACTGTTCGTGAGACACAGACCTGCGTCTGCCACCACTGGCCAGTCCCTAGCACTGCCTCCAATTCCTCAGTGACTAGCAATCCCACCCTCCTGGCGCAGACTCAAACAGAACGGTAGAGCACCCGGTTCCAACACATACCACCTCAGTCTGTCTCTCGGCTGACTCACTCAATGCCAGGATTTACTTTTAGAGAAAGCCATTGATAACATGCACACAAAAAATGGCAGAAAAATGAGGAAATTAACCACTGATGATTCAGAACATTTTATGAATCAAATTCCAAAGCAAAGTTGGAGCTGTAGTGCAGAATAACATCCTGCCTCTCATTATCTGTCAGAAGACGGGACTAATTTTCCTACTTTGTGTTTCCTGATCAACTTTTAAGTTCTGGCAGAGGAGACATGCTGGAAGAGTGTGAAGATCCCGGGGTGATACTCAGGATCTGCATCTCATGTGTCGAAAGTGGGCAGATGTATACTTTGGTGTGTCAACTACCTCACAAACAGGCTGTGAACAAACATCAGACCTACTAACAAGCCTGTGGAGGTCTGCAACCTGAAATGCACATACCAGGGGGACCAAGGGCAACAGAGGGACGGAGCAAGCAGAGAGGGAACTGGACCCGGGAGCTGGTGACTTCTCACACAGGGCTGCTTCCATCTGTGCTGTGCACCTGCCAATTCTCACAAGGTGCTGGGGGTGCTAAAGGTCTGCCTAGCTGGAGTTCTACAAGTTCCTCGTGCCATTCAACAGAAAACAGGGACAAGCGAAGTTGCGGCAGTTTCTTCTCAGGAGACCCTCAGCTCCCTCCGGTAGACCTGAAGCAAGACTTCTGCTAGCTCCACAGCTGCCACCCCGAGACAGGGGTGAGGGACCAGACGCAGACTTGCTGAACAGGTGTTTATTAAGGCTTGCGTTCTCTAGTGGACAGCGCTCCGACGCTGCCCACAACTCCACACAGGCAGTGACAACTCGGAGCAAGGGACACGTTCTAGATACAAGTCTAAATAACACAGCTTACACTTTAACTCAGAGGGTCTTTTGGAGTAAATATCTTCAGAAAGTATTTGCTCTCTAAGACAGAAGGATCCTCTACAGCGGGCGCGTGCAGATTCGGTGTGCAAGGGTGGCGGGCATGAGCACCACTTCCATGCTGGACTCCAGCTCCAGGCGGCGAGCTCCAACAGGCCCTCACTCCACAAAACATGACAGCAAATTTGTTTTCTAAAAGGATTTTTTTGTGGGGGGTATTTTGGGGAAATTTTTTTTTCAGGTTTGTTTTTTTTGTTGTTGTTATTTTTGCTTTTTTCACCCATTCAACAGAAAAAAAAGTAAAATCAGACACAGTGAATTTACAGTTGGCAGCATCACCCAGCACCGTCTGTACCACCAAATCCTACTTTTAAAGCTCAGTATTACTGGTACAAAAACTTAAGATAACATCAGGATTCCCAAGTGAAAAAAGGGGGAAAATTAAAAATGACCTGCCAACAACTACGAACACCTGAACACTGACCCAGACCTAAAACGCCTTTCTATTCCTCAGCAGATTAGCCAGCAGTGGTGCAGGCAGCGACCTGCTCTGCATGGGCAAGGCATCAGGAAGGGTGGCTTTTCCCAGGACATAAACACGGTCACCACGTTAGAAAAACCAAGACTTATCTCTCTGTCCAGCAGAAAATCCAAGTGGACAGATCGGCATTTTAGACAGATAACAAAGAGAGCAAAAATGACAAGTCAACCGCAAGAGGGTGATCACTAACTGATTTTGTGCTGCGAGATTTTACCATCATATTCTATACGACAAAACCACCCATGTGTTCTTACATTTGCTATAAAGCAGAGAGGGGAAAAATAAAGTCTCCTATGGAAACAATAAATGACTAGATATAATAACATAATTTCTGCCAAAATTTTAAAAAAAATCTTTGGGATGTATTAGGTTTTTGTTGTTTTTAAGGATATTTATATTTTGCATTAGGTCAGTCTGACTGATAAGCTGACAAAAAAATACTTCTTTATTAGTGAGTTCTACAATATTATAATACATAGAAAAAATACAAATGAATGCAGACCCATCTGGCAAAAATGAACTACAAAGAAGGTAAAGATGCCACAACTCAACCCACACAGGACGACACACTGGAGCTGATGCCGAGACAGCACCAAGCGTACAGTTTTAAGCTCTGCTTTCAGAGTAACTGCTAACCACATAACAGACTGGCTTGTCCTTATTGTTTGTTTCGATTCTGCCGTTCCTGTAAAAAGAGAGAGAGGAATTTAACATACCAAGCAACTGTGATGTGCAGGCAAAGTCCCACAGAGGGAGGCCAAGCCTGCCCAGCCTCAGTCACAGATCTGGACCTGTGCTCAACAGCCGGGCCACCACCAGCACTTGTGCCCTGAGCTGCAGAGGGACCAGGCACAAGAGACCAAAGCAGGCACCATCCACAGAGGGAGGCACTGAGCTTCATTCCACCCTCCCGCAGGCCCTCTGAAGAGTCCCGTGGCCCACCACCATTGTCAGCTCTCCCCCACATCACTGCCACACTACATGGAAAAACACACTAAAAATACAAAACAATATGCACCCTGAGGAAGGAACATGTAAAGGAGACTCAAGTGTGCCAGTTACGGGAGCTGATCTTTTGTATTTTCTCTCATTTAAATCTTCTGAGACTCAGAAGACACCAAAGTTTGTCCAACTGGCTAAAAAGTCAGCTCCATGTCACTTGGCTAATGAATAACAGGAGGATAAGCAGGAGTCCATCCAGGTCTGGCCCTTTCCACCAGCCCAAGTTCCCTGTGATACCAAACAGAACACTGGGCCTCCAGCAGCACTGACCGATATGGGGCAAGGCTCTCCCAGCCAGGCTTACCTCAACTTCCATAAAAATAGTAATTTTCCAGAGCATGCCCAACACACATGGAAGACTTACATCCAACTCTTTCCCACCTTTGTCTGCATGGCTTCTAATCAGTGGGCCCAGAAGCTATCTCAGTAGTCTTTCCTAACACAGAATTTCAACTCAGCTCTTGACATGAAAACTGCACCCTCCTAGTCTCCTGCAGATGGACTAAAGCACAACTTCAGGTTCCCCTCCCACATCTGTGTGGCTCCTACTCTGAGACTGCAGTGTACCTGGATGAAGGCGTAGGGTGGACAGCCACTCTGAGTTAATATCTCCTGCCTACCCTCAAGTGCACAACTGGAGAGAAGAAATACTCAGTATTCCACATTTCCTTAGGCACTCTTTAAGCAAGTCCTAATGCCACTAGTAAAGCATCCAGAGGAGGTAGACTTTGCAGTACACCACCTGCTCTTAGAAAAAGCAGCGTTACTCATCAAACCCTGCAAAAAGCTGATGGAGGAAGCACAGCTCAGCCTTAGAGGAGCACACCAACATGCATACTTATTCTTAAGCTCCCCCTTTAGCCCTCCCTGCTGAGATGGTCTGTCGTATGTGGAGACGACAGGCGGGCCAGGGCACACCTAGGCACCCGCAGCAGCGCAACACGTGCTGTGTGGAGCACAGTCTTCACTCTTAAGATCCCTAAAGGGGAATGACTGTTCGTGCATTTTAGGACTTGGTCTCACACAGCTGCCATGAAAATGAGTGCTTTCCTAAGAAGCCAGTCAGCTTCCAAATTGGACAGGGGAGCTTCGTAAAAACATTAACTGTATTGTACTTTCTAAATACTAGGTACTTTTTCAAGTTAAAACAACTGGAAATCAGTGAGGTTTGTCATGATAAACAAAAGGTGGGTATCGTTCTCAGACACCTTGAGAGCACCTGGCCAGCAGCAGACAGTACTACAGAGGGAGGAGGGGCTCCCAACTCAGATTCTACCCCCAAACATCTAGGGTTCTGACTCCTGAATAAACTGGTAATCCAGCCGTTAGAAGGAAGACCAGAGCACCTGGCAAGCACAGCTGGGCATGCATCAATCAAAGGTCTACTGCAGGGCACTCATTTCTCTACACAGCCAGTGAGCTAGGAAGGTACCTGAAATTCCACCAGAACCAGTAACCAACCAAGGTTCTCACGTGCCACTTTCAATAATATAAATTAATGTTAACAGGGAACCACACAAGTACACAGCCTTTTGTTCCAGCTAACACAGTTTGTGGGAAGGTCACCAGTTCCTTCCTATGGTGCTCATAAGGCAACTCAGTTGGGCTGGCCTCTAGAGCATCGAAGTTGTGGGGGACCACAACAAATCCTAACCACTGGCAGATGCCCACAGGCCCTGCCAGTTGCTCACAAGGCTCAACCTGAGGTCCGACACGAAAATGCAGTGTCTTAAGGATCAAGTTGTTATAATCCAAGTTTTAGGACACTAGAATTTTAAAAACACCAACCAGTTCAAGGGTGGAATTTTAACCTTATGTTCATCAGCAACTTTGGGACCCAATGCACTTTAATAAAACCCAAGTATTCCATATTTATGAGGAAAAACCAAGCAAGCACACACACACACAGATACACATAAAACAGCCAGCTGCCAGTTTAAAGCCAGACCTGTTCTAACCCTTCAAATTCAGCAGTTTAGCACAACTATGCATTTCATCAGCAACATTCTTCAGGGATGACAGTGGTGCCACAGGACTAAATGGCTTGTGATGCTGTAGCCACCTCTGTGCAGGTGCCTTTTAGGATGCCAACAGAACTTCAAAATCGCTCAAATAACACTTTTCTCAGACTCTGACCCACTTTCAGGTGATGGTTTAGCTGTATTTGACACCCCAAAGATACAGAATTAACTGGAAACAAGTGACCTCCCCTTCGTGCATTCCACTGTTTACCCGAGGGTGACCTAATGATGCCAGCACAAGGGCAACTGCCAGGACCCTGTCTGCACGCTGTTCTGCTCCAGTCACTCACATTCACATGAGCAAGTCCTCCTCCAATACGGGACAAGTGACCAGGAAGCCAGCTGACCAAATGAAATCAACCAAAGAAAGAGGAGAGCTCTGCAAATCACACAAGGTCCTTTCTCCTGGGGCCAGCGTCTGGGCACCTGGGCCCTCTCCAAGAGCAGCCACACTGGCTCCAGGGAGCTATGAGGTTCACATGCCAGGAACTTCACCGTGGACCTAGCAAGCAATCAGGAGCACCTCAGACACCTAGCCACGTGGATCTGAGCACACCTCTTTAACACAGCGACTCTAAGCCTGCCCCTCCCCAACACCCTCTGAACTACTTCGATGGAGTAAGCTGAAGCTTTCAAAAACTGCAGGATACTGAGGTTTAAAAAAAAAAAAAAAAAAAATGACCAGACTGGACTAGAGCTTTCAATTGCTGAGGGGAAGCGCCCCAGAAACCTAAGCCCTCAGGCAGGTGGGAAACCAAAGTGCCAGCCAGTGCCTACAGCAGCCTTGCTGGCTTCTCTAGTGCCATGTGAACACTGCCTTCCAAGTGTTCTCCACTGAGATCACCATTCAGAAAGAAAACAGAAGAGTAACTTCCCTGAGTTCTGTTACTATATGTGTACAAAATGTTCCCTATTACCATGCTTCTTAAAAACTAAAGCAATCAAGTTATTTGGTGACATCCACTCAGGCTTCATCATGGATGCTCCCAGCAGCCACTGTAGGGAGTTCGTTGATGCTGCCCACACCCTCTGGACTGCCCGGCCTGCCCAAGGCCCATCAGGCAGTCACTGGACCCACCTAGGTGGACAGCCCATCTGCTTCCTGCCTCACTGCTGCTCAGGCCACCTTCCACAAGCATAGACACAAGATACCAAGGGGCACAGCAGGTGCCCGCAACAACTCACCTTGCGCACCACCTCCTCCTCCTCCTGCCGCTTCTCATAATGAGAAAAGTCATCAAAGATGGAGGTGGTGTGCTTGTAGGAAGCAATGATTCTCAGCACTTGTTTGGCTTTTTCTAGGGGCACCTCCTGTGTGTCTCGGGAGTTTGTGACTGGTTTGTTGTCGTTGTTCTCTAGTCTGATATGCCGGAGCTGGTTATTGGGCACGTCCTTGACAAAAATCCACTTCACATCAAACTTGCCCTTCCACTTGTCCTGAGACCAGACCCCAGCACTGGTGCCATAGTCCACAGGGGACTTCATCTCGGCTACCCCGCAGAAATGCCCACTCCCGTTGACACTGAAGAGCAGGTAGACAGGCCCCTGGCTGCTCACGGCACGGAAGGCGCTGTCCAAGCGCTTGTTGCCGTGTTCCGTGCTGCACCAGATGGAGTACTTGATGGAGCGGTGGATGTCGTCCTCAGAGTAGCTCTTTATGATGAACACCCGCCCGCTTTTAAGGTTCCAATCAAACTCTTTAGGGTTGTAGCTGTGGGCAGCTTTCAGTTTCTCAAGGACAGGGTGGGAGTCTACACTGGGGGCAGAATTAGACTGGGTATTTCCAGGAGAGTTACTATCACTGCCAGCCCCTCCACTCTGCCCAAAGGCAGTGTTTCTGTTTCGAGGAGCGACCCAGCGGGTTTGGGGTGGCTGCTGAGGACTCTGATACTGTGGCGGGGCTAATGGGGGAGGCTGAGCTGGGAGAGGCTGGGCCACCTGCAGGGGCTGTGGGGCAGACTGGGGGGCTGGTGCCTGCTGGGGGGCTGGGGCCTTCGGCACAGGCCCCTTGTTCTCCCAGGTGCCAATGTCCATGTTATGCTTTATAGGTGGAGGAGGCAGCGCGCCTCCAACCACAGGCCCACTCTTTGTCTTCATTTTAGGCTGTGGTTTTGCAGGCTTGCTAGCAATGGCAGCCCACGAAGTTGGTTTTGAAACTGGCATATTTACATTTGTCCCACCATTGCCAGAAAGGACACCCGTTAGTGCCACACTGCTGACAACAGAGCCCACCGTCTTGACTGCAGAGGTGGTAACATCCCCGATCTTCAGGCCAACCATGCCCTGCTCCAGGCTATTCATTCCAGGCGCCTTATTAAGGGTATCACTGTGAAAACCTGTCTGCCCATCAACAACCGTGCCACCCAGGGAGCTCGGAGGGTAGGTGTAGCTGCTTCCGTATGCAGAGCTCTGGGTCTGCTGCCCCTGAGAACCACTTGCCCCCCATGCTGAGAATGCAGGGTTCTCAGGGAAGAAACTAAACCTATGCTGATACATGCTATTCCCCAGGCCTCCCGGCTGCCCAAAAACAGCATCATGCATGAAATGATGGTCTCCGTTACTGAGCTGCCCATAGGTGGTGAGGTATGGAATTGGAGGGTCCCCTGCAGTGGACCACGGCGCCTCATTGAGGGAGTAAGGAAATCCAATGGATGGTGGATAGTAGCTGGACAGGTAGGGATCGCTCATCGAGGGGTAACTGTTACTCTGTGAAAACAAACACGTGACTGGTTAGACTGCTGTTACACATGAGGAGAGACTGCACCTGCTGACCATCTCTCAAGCACAGGCTGAGCAAAATCCAGCCTGACACTGCACAAATGACTCATTCCTAATGGAGCAATAAAGTCATCAGCTCGAGAACAAAGTCAGGATCCAGAGAAATTAGTAATAAACATAACCCAGGTCGCCATCTCAAACACCAAGCCTCACTCACAATGAACTGAGCTTGAGTTCGGTGCCTGAGCTGAGCCCTCTCGAGCTGGCTGGACAGCTCCCTCCTCCTCCTACCATCAAGCCTGACCTGTTTAGAGGAACCCAGAGTAAGGAACCCATCCTGCAGCAAGGACACTGGCAACTACCAACAGTGCTGCTGAAAGGGAACAGCTTTGACAGGGCCCTGGGACGTTTCTGGAGGCTCCAGCTCACTGAGCAGTCGACATGCCTTAGGTGTCCCTCCTCTGGGCCTTCACACCACTTCCCACGCCTAACCTCAGCACCCCTCACCATCCTCAAGGGCTGCTTCAGAGTAGTACTCGAAGACACTTCCTTGTGAAGTGGTGCACATGTGTAGAGGTGCTGAGGGCGAGGTGTCCAGTGTGAGGCCAGAAAGCATCACTTGTTATCAGCATTTTAGAATCATCTCTTACAATGAAATTACAATTGTTTCCCTGTGATGAAAATCTTTGAGATTCTACAAATGGGACACTACCAATGTTCTATAATGAGAAACACGCAAGCTTATGTTCCCTTGAGAGAATTTCAATGGTTCTGCCTCCTGTACTGTAACCTCTCCTCCCATACCCCCACCCAGCCAGTCCTCAGAACAGCCTATACAGCCCGGCCAGGAGGTTGAGGCCTGCTTCATAAGGGATCCTTGCATGGACACAGGACAAAAAGGGGAGTCTTCTAAAGGGAGGCCAGTGCTCCTCTCCACCCTGAGCAGCTACAACCACCTCCACAGGCAGAAGGGCAGAGGGAGGAGAAGAAGCCCCAGTGGCCGTGCAGCTGACCCACAGGACACAGACCAAGAGAGCCATGCAGTGAGGCCAGACACACCCAGGGTGCTCAACTGAGATGAGGCGTGTAAGGACCTGAGGTGACACACATCACATCATGCAACAGGACACCCTGGCAAGTCCACCTGAAGTGTCCAAACATGCACACAGGCCAGAGCCCCTCCAACAGCCACCACACTGCCCAATACTGTCCAACTCACCTTGATAACATGGTTCAAACACCTCACTACTGAGCCCCCAAATCCTGGAATTCCTGCCCCTTTAGAATCTGAACACAAAGGTCCTAGCTATTGTTCCCTCGCAAAAACCATCACACCCCAGAAGGGAAGGCACCGGTTCAAGGGAAAACCACAAACACAAAAAGGCAGAGTGAGAAAGTGAGGCAGCCAGGCAGGCCTTGACTCTGCTCTCTCCCCAGCTGCCAGCTGTGGGGCGGGGTGAGCAAGAGCGAAGCTGCAGCTCTCCTAGAACCTGTGAAACTCTTCAGACCAGAGCCCTTTCTTCTGTTCTTTTTTTTCCTTTTTTTTAAAATGAGGTGCTAGGGATTGAACCCGGGGCGCCCTACCATTAAGCCACAACCCCAGCCTTTCCATTTTTTAACTTAAGACAGGATCTAAGTTGTCCAGACTGGCCTCAAACTTGTGACCCTGCTTCAAGCCTCCCAAGTTGCTGGGATTACAGGTATGCACCACCATGCCAAGTTCTACAGCTTTCTTAAACATTTAATTCATAGAACAACAACAAAAAAGAGATTCCTAGTTTCTAGTTTCTAGGTAAGAGTTTACTAGAGCTCCCTGCACAGTGCTGTAGGCCCACTGGTAGCTGTCACAACCCTGAATCATGACTTCCCTCCACCTCTAGATCAGCTCTGCCAGCAAGCCATCTTCCAACACTTCCAACTGGCACACGAACCTGAGGTACTATGGGCCCAATTTCAATTTTTATCTCAATCCTACTGACAGCCCATTTTCTATGACCTCTGCCGTATTTCCTTCCAATCTCTGAAAATAAAGCAGCTGGTTATTTTGCAAAGCTATCTGAAACAGGCCAAGTACAGAAAAATGCCTGCAGGTGATGCTCCTGCATGAATGCTGCAGTCCATGCCACAGACCACTCCTGGTAAGGGAGTGGTTCCCAGGAACCGTCTGGGGGGCACAGTCAAACTGTTTTGGCCTCAACTTCAGCCACATTCTCCAAATGTGCCCTCAGGCTGTGCCTGGGCTGTTGGTAAAGCACCAGAGCCTGCCTGTGCCCTCTGCCTCCCTCTGTCCTATACAAGGCCAGGCACAGATCAGCACTCATGTTTGCCAAGTGTCGTAGCTAAGACTGGCTGTGACCCAGACCCTCCTCAGTTTGGTGACACCACAGGGCAGTCTACACTAGGAATATTCAAGTTTCTTCAGCAGACACAGCTGAATAAGCTGATGTTATAAAAGCAAACTCAAAGCTTGCTCTTCACACGTGAACACCTCTAAGCAAGTAGATTTGGGCCTCCAGAGCCCTCCTTAGGAGACAGTGGGTGCTGCCACATCCAAGACTTCCAACCACAGCCCTGGGTGTAACAGGACTACACAAAGAGACTAGCACACCTTCCAGTCAAATCATAGCCACTGACAGGAAAACAGTTCTTCAGTCTTAAGGGTCTTCCTCTTTTTTCTTTTTGTGGTACTGGGGATTGAACTCAGGGGCACTCAACCACTGAGCCACATCCCCAGCCCTATTTTTTTGTGTTTTATGTAGAGACAGGGTCTCACTGAGTTGCTTAGTGCCTCGCCGTTGCTGAGGCTGGCTTTGAACTCGCGATTCTCCTAAGCCTCCCTAAGTGCTGGGATTACGGGCTTGAGCCACCACACCCAGCTAGGGGTCCTCCTCTTGATGAACTAAAAAATGATGAACACTTCAAAAACCAAGTTTTAAATAATCGGTGACCATTATCCCTAGATCATTAGAAATACCAGGTAAAACAGAGAAGCCATAAACCTATTCTAGAATGAACAGCAATTTTTCCTGCTTCCACAAGTTTAATTTAAAAAGACAGAACAGAGAGCTGGGCGTGGTGGCGCACGCCTGTAATCCCTGCACTTTGGGAGGCCGAGACAGGAGTATCCCAAGTTCAAAGCCAGCTTCAGCAATGGAGAGGCGCTAAGCAACTCAGTGAGACCCTGTCTCTACATAAAACACAAAATAGGGCTGGGGATGAGGCTCAGTGGTCGAGTGCCCCTGAGTTCAATCCTCAGTACCAAAAACAAAACAAAACAACAACAAAAAAAAAACATGACAAAATGCCCCTTCCGAGTGCCTAGGGCCACTTCACTGAAGGAAACTCCAATAGCTGGAACACTCTAATTTCACAAAGTGACTCGGCATCATGAAGACTGAAAGGCTAGAGAGAACAGCAGAAAGGTCCCCCTAAGCCCAACACAAGCACAAGATGAGCATGCTGAGAAGCAGGTACTTAATCAGATCACACTGATTATGTGAGGGCAATTCTGAAAACCGACCCAGTGACAGGGTCCTGGAACTGTGGACCAGGGGCCGGCAGAGCCAGCCAGGGCAGCCTCACTGCTTCAGCAGTCTTGGACACGTCGTGAGGATGGAGATGTTACCAAAAAAACCCAAACCCTGAGCACTCTATAACTCTTCCTGTCTTTGAGGCTGGTGCTTCTGAGGCTCAATTTTAGCCCCTCAGATGGTTGGTCAACTTGCAGACAGCAGTTTCCAATACAGAACTTCTGCATCTGTTTCAGCAACTTGCCAATAAGCAGCACATAGAGACTCACACTCTTTTCAGCTGCACTGCTGGGAGTAGTCAGATAGCAAATCCCTACCTACCTAGTGGGCACCACCACTGGACCTTCTAAGAAAGCCCATATTGCTCAGATGTAGCCATAGAAACCTATGCCAGACACAGCCCTGGGTGACCAAGCACAATTCAGCTCACCCTTCAGCTCATCCTGGTCCCACCAGGATCACCTGGACTTAGCAGTAAGACAAAAGCCAAATTTCTGCCAGCTTTGTACACAGAACAGAAGCTGTGGACACCACCAAAGGCCCAGCATTATTCAACTTGACTTTATACTACCAAGTGAAAAAACTAACCAAACCTTGGGTGATAGGGTGAGTGTGATTCTCAAGATTAACAACTCCAGGCCAAAAGCTTCTCCAAGGTTAAGTACAGAGGTGCTAACTTCAACGTAACACAGGACAACACCTGAGCGACAGCATACTCAGGGACTCTGAGTAACACCACATTGAACACACCAGGACATCCTGAACTCATGAAATCATCCTACCAGCACTTCAAGCAAGTGCTCACAACAAAATGCAACCCTTATCGAAGACTAGAGTTGTGGCTCAGTATTAAAGAGTTTGCCTAGCACATGTGAGGCACTGGGTTCAGTCCTCAGCATACAAAAATAAATGAATAAAATAAAGATATAAAAAACAACTTTATATATATGTGTGTGTGTGTGTGTGTGTGTGTGTGTGTGTGTGTGTGTGTGTGTATGACTTGATCAAAAGCATAGGTTTCCTAAAGGAGTTCAGAAAAGACAAACCAGTCCTGGAACTCACAATAGGAAAATTTTATGAAACATGTTTTTATAAAATGAGTGTACCATGAAAAAACAAAACCTCTCAGTGTCTTTTCTGTTCCTGTCAGATGTGACCAGGCAACTGACTGTGTTGACAACCAAGCACTTTAAAAGCAGTGCAGATGCCACCTCTGCTGTGCCCAGGTGCCCTTGCTCATTTGTCAGTCCAGTCAGAGGTCACAGCACACATGCTCCATCAGTTCACAGGCTGGTACAGAAGGCCTGGAGGACAGCAGCATCTCCTCAACTGGGACATCACTCAGACAGTGTCTTACACTGTGAAGGGACCTGCTCTGGGTCCTCTCAGTCCTTCCTTATCTTTCAAAAACAGCAGGAACAGCAAACTAGGAAGCCTAAGCATGTCTGCTTCAGCGAGAAAACCAGGACAGCCCAATGCCCTCCACCGACCCTTCTGCTCCCTTCATTTCCAAAAGGTTATGGACACACATCATAGACCAGAAGAGGGGCACAGAACTGCCAGGGTGGAACCATGGGGCAGCACAGAAAGGAGAGCAAGGCCTCCTGAGGCAACAGCCCACTGCAGCCCACACAGCCGCAGTGACCTACCCAACCACATGCTCTTCGAACTTCCCAAAATCACTCCAGCACCACAGTTTTACAAAACAAAGGAGCACAGTGGCCTCACCACACAAACCATATGCTGAGTGCAAGGCAAGGGTGAGTGCAGGCCCTTGACCTTCAGTGTCACCATGGCTCTGCCAACAGGCCTACGCAAGCCAAGCCAGAGCCAGAGCCACGTGCTCTCAACAGGGGCAGCTTACCACACATCAGGAACTCCTCAACAAAGCTGCCAGATACACAACGCATGCCCAAGTCCGTGCACACCAAGCACACCAACAGGGATTCTGAGCTCACTACTCCAGCCACAAAAAAGACCTCTCTTCTGGCTAGATGGTCACCACAGCACAGCTCTCACGTGAGAAAGCAAGAGGGCACTTCTCTATCTTGGCAACCTGCATCAGAAGAACCCAAGTCTAAGGGCAGCAACAATTCCCAAATGACTCATGACCAGAACAATAAAATAAAAAGCATTCAAGGCAAGGAGGCAGAACATCATGGTCCCACACGAAGTAACAAGCAACACAAAGACAAAAGCGTAGGCATCGGATGAATACTTGCCGACAGTCACGAGGGAGCCCTGGCTCTACACCACAGTCCTTCAGCTGGGCAGACCATGGCCTGACTGGTCCTCAGCTGCTTCACCTCTAAATAACGATGAGGACTAAAGAGCTCTCCCATGCTGTGTGATTCCTGCCTTGTATGAGAAGTGGCGTATTTCTAGAAAATCTGCTATCGATCCACCAGGAGCTTAGATGTACTCTCAAACAGAGGGCTGACTGATCAATCACTTTGCAAGTACACATCTTAACATGGAGAACACAGGAACCATTTTAAAGCTGTCCATTGGTAACCTCAACATATTCAAAAGTCTTTGTCCGTGGCTGCTTGGAGGGCAAAACAGCTATGACCAGCCACTGACAGTGGAAAATAATCTACTCCACGTTCAGAGAGATCCTCCTGAATAATGTAAGAACTTCTATTTTATAAAAACACATTTCAGGCTGGGCACAGTGATGCACGCCTATAATTCCAGAAACTCAGGCGGCCGAGGCAGGAAGATCATCAAGTTTGAGACCAGCCCTGGCAGCTAAGTGAAAACCTATCTCAAAATAAAATAAATAGGGCTGAGGATAAAACTCGATGGTAGAGCATTTGCCTAGCACACACGCTCTGGGTTTCACACCCAGTACTGCAAACGTATACAAATGGGTATGTACACAAACACACACACTTTTAAGTATAATGAAGCAACCTCTCTCCCCTTGTTTTGGTTAAAATTTAGTACATAATATTACTGTAACAACAGTAGAAAGTAAGATGTTTTTAAAAATAGGTCTGTTTAACTTCTGGTCATAACTTCTGCCCAAAAGTCCATGAATGATGCCAGGTCAGTTCTGCAACACCCTGTCCTGCCAGAGGAGGGACAGATTGTCAGGGGCTATTAAAAGACTTAGTGGGTCAAGGCTCCCTCTGTACAATTTCCCAGGCTCCCAAGCTGCAGATTTGCTAAGTGCAATGGGAAGGAGGAAAAGTTCTAGAACACTTTAGAAAAGGGTAGATACGAACAACACTGGCAGGCTAGTTTCATTCTACCACAAGGAAGAGGTAAAACCTGGATTCATTCTGTAATAGGCACTGGACATCTTTAAAGTGGCAGATATTATGGCTAATGCTAAATTTCAACTTTCCCAGTGTTTTATTGGGGAGTACCGGGGGTTGAACTCAGGGGCACTCAACCACTGAACCACATCCTCAGCCCTATTTTGTGTTTTATTTAGAGACAGGGTCTCACTGAGTTGCTTAGCACCTCGCCATTGCTGAGGCTGGCTTTGAACTCATGATTCTCTTGTCTCAGCCTCCCAAAGTGCTGAGATTACAGGCGTGCTGCCACCTCGCCCAGCACCCAGTGGTTTTTAACCAGGACAATTCTGTCCCCAGGAGACATTTGCAGTTGTCACAACTAGGGTGGGGGTGCTCATGGAATCTAGTGAGTGAAAGCCAGGGAGGCTGCTGAACATCCTACAATGCACAGAACAGTCTTCAAAGCAATGATCTGGCCCAAAATTCCAGTTCCATGGCAGAGAAATCCTCAACCATCTAAGGAAACAAGACAAATGTGACTTGCTAGGCCCTGCGTCAGGTACACAACCTCAACTGTCACCCTCCCAACAAGTCTATGAGGAGTTCTACTACCTGTTTCACAGAAAAGGAAATTAAGGAACAGGGAAGGCAAGCTACCAGACATAGGCAGAGCTAAGATTCAAGCCCAAGGGCAGGAGTGCAGCTCCACCATCCAGTGCTCAGCTACTCTCCTAGACCACAATTCAATCCTCCAAAACTAAAAACAATATGCCAAGAAGCTTCAGGAAACTATGCACAACCGTGCTCCACAAAAGGCACTATACCTCAACTGCCCACAAGGATTCTACCAGCATCCAAGTCCAGTGGAGTGCTACTTACCCCAGGGGAAACCACCCATATCATACTTGTGCCCCAGGTGAAATAGGAGGAGGATTTCAAAGGAAGTCTTCAAGACTAATACTAATACTAATCACTTCTAATACTTCCAGTTTAGGACAATAAAGTCAAATATGACAAGAAAGGTGTGTTACAACTAATTGAAATTAATTTAAAAGTAAGTATATGCTAACAAAATAAACTCACCGGATTGGACTGTCCAGAAAGGTAGGGCTCAAAGTCATTGTCATGAACTGTATCCTTCTGATGCAAAGAACCATTTTGTACTAGAACAAGAAGTTGCAAACCATTATCAAGTTTTAAGATTACTTTTAAGCATGGAACTCAAAGTAAGGTCTATTTTCATCAATTTCTATGAGAAATTGATTTTATTTAAAATGAGCACAATCAATATAAATCTGTTTTCACATCTAAATAAAATGGTGATGCAGACTTTCAACAATTTAGGCTACATTTCTGATAATGATATAATTTGGTAGATGCTGACAAAATGTAGGTGCAAACAAAACACAAGGAGCTCACAACCAGGTTTTGTTGAAACTGACAAAGTCTAAGAAGATCTAAGTGGCACCAACAGAGGATGTAGCCTCTGTATGTCCAGCTTGTGGATGTCCAGCTGGAAAGGGGCTGTAACAGAAGCTCCCCATTATCTGTTACATCCACTGTTACAATGCTCAGCCAGAAAAGGAAAGGTGAATAAAGCACTGGGCCTTTTCCAATCTTAAAACACGATGAACCCTATTTGGTTGCACCGGAGTAACACACGCTGGTTAAAGCAGTCTTGAAAGTAAGCGTCAAGGGTAGCCTACAGGCTCTCACAGGAGTGCGCTCTGAGGGTTTATTCCAAGCAAGAATGTCACAGGAGATGAGAGCAGACTTAGGAAACAAGGGAGCAGATGGTCTACAGGCGATGGTCTTAGCTGCCTCTCTGGGAGAGCCAGCTAAGGGTAGCAGAGGACTGCTTATTCAGCCCCTGGCCCCTGTGCTTGCCCTTTGAGCAGTGCCTTATCTCCTTCCCTTTCCCCCATCAAATCAACAATCTTCCAGTGAGAGGGAAGGGCTGCACTATTCTGAACACCCCTTTATTTACTTCTTGAAAAGCCTGTCTTTGACCAGTCAAATCTCCAGGAAACCAAAAGTTTCATCTCCCATAAGGTGCCAGGAGGAAAGTAAGTTTCCGGTTCCAGACGTGGCTTGTGGACCTTCTCTTGCCCAGGCAGGGCAGCCCGTCCTCCTCCAATGCCCGCATGGCCATCCTGGAACTCTCCTCACCTTTATTATCTTGTCCTTTTGTTCTCTGCATCGCCGCAGGCCGGGAGGTGCGAACAGACACAGCCCAGCCCGGAAAAGGAAAGACAAAGTTAACTCTCCAGCGAACTCTCTCGGGGAAGAGGCAGGCCGTGTGACCCGGCCCGGCCTCCCATGGCCCCGCCACCCGGACCTCCGAACCCTGGACCCCACGTTGGACCCTATAATCCCGGCTTCGCAAACCGTGTCAGGCCCCGAGGTCCTCCGCCCCGGCCCCGCATTCCCAACCCCGCCCTCCAGGTCCTCAGCTCCGACCACGCATCCTCGACCCCGGCCTGGCCTCCAGGTCCTCTGCCCCGGCCACGCATTTCTGGCCGCGGCCCGGCCTCCAGGTCCTCAGTCCGGCCCCGCATCCCCACTCGCGGCCTGGCCTCCAGGCCCCCAGCCCCGAGACCCAGCCTGGCTTCCAGGCCCCCACCCGACCCCCGCGACGCCAGCCCCAGGCCCGGCCCGCGGCTCGCGACCCCAGCCCCGAGACCCAGGCCCGCCGCCAGGTCCCCGCCCCGCGCCCGCCCCGCTACCTGGGGGTCCACGCTGGTGGCCGACATGCTTCATGAACAGCGCGGCGCGGGGCGGGCTCCGCGGGCTTGGGCCTCCCGCGAGGCCGGGCCTGTCGGCCCGCGCGCGCGGCCCCGGGCCCTGCCGCCAACTCCGCGGGCGCGGCCGAGCACGGCGGCGGCACAGAGCGCGCGGGCCGGGAGCGGCGGGCGGGCGGCGAGCGGGAGCGGACTAGCTGAGGGGACGCCGACTCCAATGGCGGCGGCGGCGGGGACGAGGATGCGCGACGTCAGTGCGCGGGGCAGGCCGGGAGTGTCGTCGGGCCGCCGCCGCAGCGCATGCGCACGGTCTTCCCACGCGCTCGATTTCGCGCCGGAGTCCCCGTTTCGCGCTGCGGGGCGGAGTCTCCCGGGAGGAGGAGTGCTGAGGAGTCACGTGGGACCCCTGCATCTGATCCCGCAGAGCCGGAAGTGAGGGGCTGCAGGTGCAGCGCGACTTGCACCTGCCTTCCTTCCTAACCCTCTGCAGCAGCTTTGGAGCCCTAGTCGGCCACCTTGGCTATTCTGTGAGTGCGCTCTGGGGCGTGCGAGGGGCTTGCCCCTTTGTATCCAAGGCCTCGTGTTAGATTCTGGACCCCTGTTTCATCACAGACAGGAAAAGAAAATTCAGCCATGCTCTCTGCCCCAGCCGAGATGGGGCAAGAGGCCTCTGGTTTTTGTTGAAGGATGGACAGTGCCTACCTGCCTCCATATTCCTAGGGAAAGCTGGGTCCTCTTTCCCTGACCTAGCAGGGTCCCCAGCATGGGTGACCCTCCTGGTTAGGCATTACATCCCAGTTCCTGCCCTACCAATCCTCCACCCTGGGTCCACAGCCCACCCAGGCTTCCAGGTGGGTTTCTTTTCTCTGACAGCAGGTGCATCTTCAGATGATCCAGATGAGCCCTGTCGTCATCCTGCTGAAGGACAGATGTGGCTCAGGCTGGGGTGTCAGGCTGTCAGGGGTCCTGGGAATACTCACAAAGCAAACCAAGGCAAATGCACTAAGCGGAATGAAGAGCGCCAGGGAGGATCAAAGAGAAGCTCCACGCCTGGGCATCTGGATCAGCCTGGCACCAGACAGCATTTCTTATCACTGCGGGAGGAGATGGAGACCAGCCCCAACTGGTTGGACCCTGGACAGGACCACTGCTGCTGAGTCTCCTCGGACCTCTGCCCAGCCTCAAGCTGGGAAAGGCAGGCCTAGCACAAAGCTGGGGGAGTCACCTGATGCCCTGAGGGGGAACCTGAGTACTGATAAGTTGGGGCAGTGGGCAGTTCCTGCCAATATGGAATCCATGCTTCAGTGGGTCTGAAAGTGTGCAGGACTTGTCCAGAGTGGCAGCAGATGTGGAGAAGACACACAGGGATCTGGCATGGCAGCAGATGTGGGGAAGACACACAGGGATCTGGAATGGCACAGATGTGGGGAAGACACACAGGGATCTGGCATGGCACAGATGTGGGGAAGACACACAGGGATCTGGCATGGCACCAATGTGGGGAAGACACACAGGGATCTGGCATGGCACCGATGTGGGGAAGACACACAGGGATCTG
>CM053401.1:179195621-179256965 GCA_028644305.1 Xerus rutilus
ACACAGGGATCTGGCATGGCACAGATGTGGGGAAGACACACAGGGATCTGGCATGGCACAGATGTGGGGAAGACACACAGGGATCTGGCATGGCAGCAGATGTGGGGAAGACACACAGGGATCTGGCATGGCACAGATGTGGGGAAGACACACAGGGATCTGGCATGGCACAGATGTGGGGACACAGCAGTCATTGAGGACCAGAAGCCCTGCCTCCCACCTCTGTGTGGTAAAGCTGGGACCCTTGGAGAGGAGCCACATACATGCTTCCAGGGGGCCTGGATACTCAGCCTTCTAGAAATCCCTGCCCTCCTCCCCCCATTCACATGCTCAGGCAGAACCATGCAGTGGCCCCAGAGGTTGGGGGCCACACAGCCAGTTACAGGTCCCCAACCTTCCAGGGCTCCTCTCCTTCACCCACCAATATCTAAGCAGCTCAGGAAGCCATGCTGGTCCTGTGGGAGCATTATTCAGACTTCAGGTGACTTTGACGGGCAAGCTCTAGGGTGCAGGGCACTGGGGCTGTGTTAGTCTGTGGGGGCAACTGCAACAAAGTACCAGGGACTGGGTGGCTTAAGAATAGAGATTTATTCTCTCCCAGGCCTGGAGGCTGTAGTCTGAGATCAGTATAACTGAGCTGAAATGAAGGTGTGGACAGAGTGTTCTTCCTCCAGGGACTCAGAACGATCCTTCCTGCCTCTTCCAGCCTCTGGTGGTGTCCAGCACCCCGCTTGCCTTGGCTTCCAACACTGCCTGTCACAGAATGAATGGCCTTTCCCCCTCTCTGCGTCCCTGCTCATAAGGATATTGGTATTGGATCTGAGCTTACTCTTATCCAGGATAGCCTTGTCTTTTTTTTTTTTTAAAGAAAGACAAAGACATAGTACCTTTATTTTATTTATTTTTATGCACTACTGAGAATCAAGCCCAGTGTGAGGCAAGTGCTCTACCAGTGAGTCACAACCCCAGCCCTAGCCTCATCTTAATGAGGCTTATCTGCAGAGAGCCTGTTTCTGAATAAAGCCACATTCACAGGTACGAGGTGGACGTAAATGGGCGGGACACTCTGCAGCCCACTCCAGGGATCACAGGTGAGCAATGCTGACAGGAAGATTTGCAGAGGAGAGTCCAGGGGCTGAATGAGCTTCACCCATGCATGTGGATGGAAGAATCAGCCACTTCAACTTGAAGCACCAGGAGGTGCCATCAAGCCAGCCCAGTCCCCACCATCCAGAGAAGGGGCCAGTGTGGTAACGCACCCCAGGCTGTGCCCACCGGCCCTGCAAGCTGGAAGGGCTCCTGCTGATTCAAGGAGGAGGGGGAGGGCTCCTGGAGCAGGGGCAGCAAAGGTCTCAGCTGGCAGGAAGCACGGGTTCAGGGCTGCATGGGAATGCTGCACGGGGTAGTATCTTCTGCGACCCTTGGCCAGCTCCAGGGGAAGGCTTTACCTTGGCCAGAGCTGTGGCCCCTGGACAATATCTCTAACCACAGAGGGCAACAGCGATGATAACACCAAAGGGGGCACACCTCAGGCTCACCCTCCCAGGACAAGCAGGCTGGGGCCATGGGGCCCCCAAATGACACAAACCCAGTGCTTTGGAACCGGCCCCAGGATCTGTGCTGGGACCCACAGGCCTTCCCACTCCCAGGACACTGGACTCTTGCCCTCCGGCTTGACCCCTGCTCCTGCTTCAGTCTCAGACCAGGTAGATATGGCACAGGGCTCCCCAGACCTCAGAGCCTCTGGCTGTCTAAATGATTGTGGTCAGTTGGGCTTGTCACCAACTCATGGGTGGGACCCTCAGTCACCTGGAACTGAATGCTCCTGATGGTGGGCAGGACCCTTGGTTTCTGAGACAACAAGGGCTGGGTGGCACTTGCCCTGCACTCAGCATCCTTGGAATCTCGCCTGGGCTGGTGCTCCTGGCTGGAGATAGGGCTGTCACCCAGCACCAAGGAGACCCACCAAGCGTCAGACCCGCTGCTTTCCCTTGTAGGAAACAGGCAGCCCCTCATGTCATGGACGGAAAGGGGCTTCTCCCATGGCCAGTAGTCTTGAGACTGGTACACCAGAGCCCACCCACACCTTCAGGCAGGCTTCTAACTGGGGGCACCACACAGGTGCACCCCCTCTGCCCTCAGATTATTTCAAGTTCAGGCAGCCATAGTTTAAAACACCTTCGTACCTGGAGTGTAACAGAAGCGTCCAGACCCCCCACCACACTGCGCAATGACTGCATCTTCCTGGGCCAGGTACCCTGGGAGGGCTGGCTGGTGGGACAGGAATGAGTGAACAGGGCTAGGCCCCAGAGAGGGGTCTGGTGGGATGCAGGGAGGCACCTGCTGCTGGAGGGGTGTGGGTACTGTTGAGCACCCGCCTGGCCGGTACAGAGCAGTCTCTTCCTGGGGAAGGCTCTGGGCCTAGAGCAGGCTGTCTCCAGGGGAGGAGAAGGCAACCTGAGCCCCTCCCTTCCTGTGTGGCCCTCCCTGGCTCCCTGGTTGTCCTGCCAGCCTCTGTCCCCTTCTGCACAGCATCCTGGTGTTCCCCTCAGTCCTGGCATGTGGAGTGGATCCCTGGCCTGGGCCTGATCTGTACCTGCAAGCACCAGCCCAGGACAGTGGCTGTGTGTTTGGGAACTGAGGTGTTTTCTCCCTGGTGCTGCTAAGCTGTGAGCCGAGGGGCTGTGGGTGCCCACACTTGCCTGGGGGAGGCAGGTGAATGACACAGTCATTTAAACAGCAGGGTCCAGCTGAGTCTGCAGCCATCTACCTCTGTGCTGTGGCCACATGAGCCACAGGTCATTTTTGCTGAAGCAACAGACTCCAGGCACACACATCCCCACAGCCCGGCCTAGTCCTCGGCCGTGCTGTCCCTTGCCTGGCACTCTCGGCTCCTCAGTCCCCTCCTCTCTGGAGCTACTTGAGTCTCCCTGTCACCTCCCACTGGCTTTAGGACCTATGGGAACCACTTGGTCACGTGGGCCTGATCCTCCTGTTGGTCTCCCAAGCTCCTGGATGCCACTTTCTCTGTGCCCAGCAGAGGGAGCTCTGAGCTGGGAGTCAGCAACAGCTCTCTCACCTCCAGGCTCTGTCACCTGGAGTGGGCGAGGGGACGTTGGGGACAGCCCCTGGAAGGGGGTGCCTGGAGGGGCTCATCCTAGTAGGATGTGGGTAGAAGTCGCCTTCTGGGCGGCTTACCACTCCTGAGCTCCACTGTCCAGCTGCCGGGCACTTGAAATTGAGGAACTGCGCTCTCCATTTCATTTAATTTTTTTAAAAATATTTTTATTTGTAGATGGATAGAATCCCTTTATTTTATATATTTATTTATTTTTTATGTGGCGCTGAGGATGGAACCCCGTGCCTCACATATGACAGGCAAGCGCTCCACTGCAGAGCCACACCCCAGCCCTGATTTCATTTAATTTCAAAGAAATTCAAATGGCCACACAGGGCTAATGGCTGATGTCCTGGATGACCCAGCCCAGCCCCAGGCCCTGTCCCTTGAGGCTTGTCCAACCCCAGACCACAGGAACCTAAATTCCCTGGGGGTGGAATGGGGTGTTCCAAAGGCCTCTGTGTGCTGGGTGCTGAGGCCAGGCCTATAATCCCAGCAACCAAGGCCGAGGCAGGAGGAGTGCAAGTTCAAGGCCAGCCCCAGTAGCCTTAGCGAGGCCCCCAAGAAACTTAGCAAGACCCCGTCTCCAAATAGAAACTAAAAAGGGCTGGAGATGTGACTGAGTGGTTACGCGCCCCTGCCCTGGCCTTTCCCAGCTCTGCCCCCTGTGCTCCAGCCCCACCAGGAGCCAGCGCCAGGGCAGCCTCCATCAAGAAAGACTCAGATGATCCCCCTTTGGCAGGATACCTCGGGGTTCCCAGGCCCCAGGAGACTCTGGCAGGGGTGCCAGGGACGTGACCCCTCAGGAGCACCACCCCTTCCTGTGCTGCCTGGGGTGACCTGCTCATCCTGCCCTCATCCCTGGGGGTCTGCATGGGTGAGCTCCAGGTGGGAAGGACCGAAGGCACCACCGCGCTCTGCAGGGCAGACAGGCCTCCCAGCCGCCCTCCTCCCTCTTCTCCAGGCCCACACGCCCCTCTGGTCCAGCAGCCTCTGGGCCTGAGCACGGTAGTGAACCACACTCAAGGTGGGGCTGAGGCTGTGCTGTCCTTCACTAGGGCCAGTGGCCTCTGTTCACCACCTTGGTCACTGCCAGGCTGTCATCGGTGAGGAGTCCAACCTGTAGCACTGGGTCCCAGTGCTACCAGGGGCACAACAGATGGACAGGCAGGACGTGGGGCCTGGCGCTGCGCGCCCCAGGGCTCTGGCTGCTCCCCGGCCCTCCTGCTTGTGCCATGCTCCTGCGGCCTCCTGCACTGGCCTGGAGCCCCAGCACCCTGGAGCTCCTGCTCCGTGGCCACAGGAGGGGATGCACCTGCTATGCCAGGTGGGCTCCAGGGCGGCTCGGCTGCTTCCCACAGGAATGACAGGGCTGCCTGTCCTCTCAGCCCAGAGAGGCAGAGTGGGGCTGGGGAGGGCCCTCTGCTGCCCCTTGTCACAGGACACCAGGGCTAGGCAGCAGGCCTCCTGGTCACAGGGGCTTCGACTGGCCCCTCCCCACGCCTGGGCCCTGAGGCTCATGGAGGGCAGTCCAGGGAGGCCTGTCAAGCACCCTGGCCTTCTGCTTGCAGGTGGAGACAAAGGCCAGGCTGTGGGGCCCAGGAGGGGGCAGGCCTTACTGCACAGGGGAGACCGCACAGGACAGGGCACGGGCAGGGGGAGCGAGAAGGGAGCCTGGATCCCCGTGGTACTGCGTGGGGTGACCCTGCTGAGCTGGTAGTGATGGAGATCCCCAAGACCTGACCCCTGGGGCGCCTGGCCAGGCCTGAGGCACGAGCAGTCAGTGAATGACCGCCACACCTCAGCTCTCAGCAAACCCCCCGTCTGGCTCTGTGCCTCAGTTTCCTCACCTCTGAAACAGTGAGGTGCTCTGTGTTCATTCCAGAGGGCTACTGCGGCATTCTGTGTGGGAATGCGTGTCACGCACTTCACACGGGACCACCTGTTCACACCAGGCCCCTCCCGGGCCTCCCAAAGTAGAGTCACAATTGGCTGAAGGAAAGCATTCCTTCTCCCTAGCCCCAGAGCACTGGCTTCCCCAGGCTGTGGCTCAGCTCTGTCTCTTACCCCAGGTGAATGCCAGCCCTGTCTAAGAAACCCAGTACCCGCCCTCTGCAACAAGTTTAGGCTCATTTATACTAAAATGGTAAAGACTCACCAAGCATTGCCAAAGGAAAGCCAGCAGGAAGAGCTGTGAGGGTGAGAGGTCAGGCCTTGGCCTGGGGGAGATGGTTTTTCTCTGGAGCCCCTGTGGCCCCAGCACAGCACGCTTGGAAGCAGAGCTGCAGACTGAGGAAGGCACCATGCCAGCCTCGGTGCAGAGCTTCTCGGGTGGGAGCACAGCTCTGGGAAGTGGAGGCTGCAGGTGGAGGATGCTGCTGCAGGACATGAGGTCTTGGCCTGCCCCACTGCCCTCGGGCTCAATGCTAAGGGACAGCTGACTGCAAAGACTCACAGACAGTCATCAGGTGAGCCCAGAATGGCCCAGGGTGGGAAGGGAGAGACTGGGCAGGCCGCAGGGCGGGCTGAAGCCGTCTGCAGGGAGCAGGAGAGCAGCGCCGCTCTTGAGTCAGGGGCTGCGCTTGCTTAGGCTGAGAACCGCAAAGAACAGAGGGTCCCAAGCCCAGGCTCTGCCTCCTTGCAAAGCTGCAGGGCAGCGCGGCGTTCAGAGACCGCCGTGGCACGCACTGTGCTGTGCCGCTGCGCGGTGGCGGTTTCTGTTGTCATTGCGTCTTCAGTGTTCCTGAGCCTTCCGGAGCAAGCACGTGATGGCTTTTGGCACCCTGCCCTTTCTGTTTTTTTTTTTTTGATACCGAGGATTGAACCCAGGGGCACTAGACCACTGAGCCACATCCCAGCCCTATTTTGTGTTTTATGTAGAGACAGGGTCTCACTGAGTTGCTTAGCGCCTCGCCGTTGCTGAGGCTGGCTTTGAACTCGCGATTCTCCTGTCTCAGCCTCCCTAAGTGCTGGGGTTACAGGCCCCCACACCCGGCTTGGCACACTGCCTTTTAAAATTTAATTGTGTAGGCACCACGTGGACAGTTCCAACTTCAGGAACTGCACACAGGCCACACTCAGCAGAGGCTGCGGTGTCCTCTTGGACTCTCCACCTCCTCTGTGCAGGACGCTCTGGGCTTGAAGTCCCTTTGGGTTTAGAGGCCACTGGTGACCACTGGGGCTCAGCTCAGGGTCCAGCCACACCGCTGGGCCTGTGACGTTCCTTCCACTTTGCAATAAGAAACACATTCTGAGTCGGAGTTTCCTGGAGGGATGAAACAGTGTCCCCTCTCCCAGGCCCAAGGGAAGAGGTAGGGCCAGCCTCCTGCAGGTGGGGCACAACTGGGCAGAGGGTGTCCTTGTGGGAAAACCCCCAGCTAAAGGCTTTTCTGACAAGGGCAAAAGTCAGCAGTTCTGAATGACTCAAGGGAGCCAGGCACTTTGCTGAGAGGAGGTGGCGGTCAGAGGGGTGAAGGCCGGGTATCCATGCCTATTCCAAACCAGCGAGTTGGGAAGTGGTGGCCTATCTCCTCTCCTACCCTCAGGACCATCCCTGGGAGATGCAGCCCGGCCTCTTATGACTCTGGAGCGCCTGGGTACTCTGCTGTGCACTTCACCCTTGCCCTCATCCTGAGTCCAGCACCCCAGGCCGGGGGCCAGGCAGGGAAGAGCACGGGAGACGTTAGTGCTGCCTGGTCTCTAGCCATACCTCTGTCTCAACTCCCTGCAGGGAACAAATGTCTTGGCATCTG
The DNA here is from genome assembly GCA_028644305.1 of Xerus rutilus. Taxonomy (NCBI): domain Eukaryota; kingdom Metazoa; phylum Chordata; class Mammalia; order Rodentia; family Sciuridae; genus Xerus; species Xerus rutilus. The sequence continues at coordinate 179,202,492 of CM053401.1, forward strand.
TTGGCAGAAGGTCTCGGGGTCTCACAGGGACCCTAACAGCCTCAAGGCTTGAGTGGCTGGTTCAAGCAGATGGTAATCAGGGGCCCCAGGAGGGCAAATTCATGCCTGGTGTATGGTCTCCACTGTGGTAGACACAGGGCTGGGGAGGTGGGCATCCAGATTCACCAAGGTAAGCCTTTATTTCCTTCCTTTTCTTTTCCTCTTTTTTTTTTAGTTGTAGATAAGCACAATGTCTTTATTTTATTTGCTGATTTGTATGTGGTGCTGCGGATCGAACCCAGCGCCTCAGGTGCTAGGCAAGCGCTCTGCTGCTGAGCCGCAGCCCAGCCCATCAGCCCTCTGTCCGTGCACCTGCTCACCTGGTGCTCCAAGCTGAGCCACACGGAGGGCCAGTCTCCTGCCCCGCTGGCCTCTTTCTTTACCCTTTGCAAACTGTTGTGAAAAGCTGAGCACCCTGTGGGCAGGCACACCAGAACCATGCCGTGCAGCAGGAAGCGGGTGCTCAGGGCTGAGGGAAGGCTTTCAGGGTGCCCTGGGCTTGGTGGAGGCTGGGCGGGTGCAGGCGCTCTACCCTCCAGGCTTCTCCCTGCCCTTTCCAGGAGCTCCAGGCCTTCCTGATCTCCCCGCAGGGCACTGTGGCTTCCCTCTAGTACAACCTCCTCACAGACCGTGGAGAGCAGGCTGTGCCTACCCTGACTCCATGATGCGTAGGACAGCAGTTCTCAGGCCGCGCCTGCCCTGAGTGGCTCGTGGTGGGAGGGGCAGCCGGTCTTAGGCTACACCTGCCCGAGAGACCCCCGTGTATTTAACAGTGTTCCAGGCTGTGCCTCACCCTTTGTTACTTACTTGTAAAACAATAGTCTGCCATGAGCTACCACATTTTGATTTGAGTGCCGAGGTGGAATAACTCCACGCCTTATTTGTACAAGTAAACAACCACCATTTGCCTGGCACAACCACAAGGCACAAACAAATTGTGCTAATAGGAATGACCACCTGTGAACTTAACAGATTAATCAAAATGAACAGATGCATGGACACATCAAATTCATGTGGGAAAACCCAGGCCTACAAGCCTGTACCACACCAGACCACCCATGGAGGCAAGGCCTTAGCCGGGGCCCACAAAGGAGGAGCACCCCAGTGACTGAACACGGTGGTGCCCTAACTCTATCATCTGGTCACTCATCCCTAGTCTTGCCCAGGAAAATTGCTACAAGGAACCTCTGAATTTGTGTCCTCGGGCTTCAGCAGAACGTGGTTTCTCCTGCCAATGATGGCCACGTGGGGCCCACTCCAAGCTGGCATCTCAGGCTGACACTCTGAAACTGCTGACTGACAGTCTGAACCTTGGTCTAGCATAAGTTCCTGTGCTTTGCCACCTCTGTGCCCCGAATGAGTTCTTATGCTGGGAATTTACCTGCCTATGTTCTTAGTTCAGCCTCCTGAACCTCTGTGGCTGCCTTAAAACCCTTTCTTAGTCTTTCTGTAATTGTGTGTGTGTGTGTGTGTAATTGTTACATGTTATAGGTATTAGAAACTAAGCCAGGTGCGGTGGCCATGCCTGTAATTGAGTGCCTCGGGAGGCTGAGGCAGGAGGATCCCAGGTTCAAGGCCAGCCTCAACAACTTAGCGAGGCCCTCAATAACTTAGGAAAATTCTGTCTCAAAATAAAAAAATAAAATAAAAAGGGCTGGGGATGTCTCAGCAGTTCAATCTCTGGTACCAAAAAGGGGGAAAAGAAGGAAAAGGAAAGGAGGGAGGGAAGGAGAGAAGGAGGGAGGGGGTTAGGAAGGAGGGAATTAAGAGGTCATAGATATTGAAGTTAAGCTTGAAACACGAGAACTGGTATTTGCCCAGACTGATGCCCGAGTGACCTGCCCGAGAGCTGTCCATGGAGCCGTGCAGCCTGGGGACCCACTTCTGCTCAGTGAGTTCTGACGTGGAAAGACAGGTGTGTTGGTCAGCAGCAGAGCTCACGCCCAACTCCCTAACTGCTGGGTCTGGGAACAGGCACGAGGCAAAGCTCCTCTGTCTTTACCTGGGCCCAGGATCTGCTTCCTGATCTGCTTTACTTGGCACCCAGCCCTGGCCTGGACCCCAGACCTGACAACAGCGGTGCCTGCTGCCCCCACCCCTCCTGGGGCCGGTGCCAGCCCTCTGGAGGATGCCTGGGAGTGGGGGTCCTTGTGCTATCCCCTCCCCCTCATTACAAGCGAGAACACTACACACATGCCTGGGAGTGGAGTGGGATCTGTGGCACTCTGCCACCCTGTCGTGTCCCCTGCCAGCGCCCCGTGACATACCCAGCTGCAGAGAGCATGTGATTAGGCTGCCACCCTGGCCCCTCTAAAAAGCAGCAGCCCCTGAACACTCCACAGCCTGGGAAACTGGTAGCAGGACTGTACTTGTCCTATCTGCCAGAAGTGTGGGGCAGAAGCCACCGCTGTGTCCAGGGAGGGCCCAGGGTCAGGAGGCGAGGTGGTTACTGGACACATTCCAGGACTGGCCGCAGTGCTGCAGACCTGGGAGAAGCTGGGGTTCTCTCCATGGGGCCCAAGGGCAGGGCCAAGTGCCTTTGTTGTGGCCCAGAGCCAGGACCCTGGGCAGCCAGTCACGGCCCCAGGTGGGAGCATCACAGACCCCACTGTCTCTGCAGCCATATCCAGGGCCAGGACCATGTGGATGGGCAGATCCTGGGCCAGCTGCGCCCCTTGGCAGAGGAGGAAGAGGCAGAGGAAGCTGGGGCCACCTTGCCCATGGGGCCTGTCTTCCCTAGGATGGGCTCTGAGGAGCTGCGGCTGGCCTCCTTCTATGACTGGCCACCCACTGCTGGGGTTCAGCCTGAGGCACTGGCAGCTGCCGGCTTTTTCCACACAGGTGAGTCCTGGGGGTCTTCTTGCTATGGGTCTCTGCCCTCGCCCCACAGGGAGTGACTGGCCCACCAAGGGGGTGACTGCACCCCTTCCATGCCTCCCTCCTGGCACCTGCCCCTCCTGGGAGTCAGTAAGAACCCAAGGTACTAGGGGAGGGCTTGCTCTGCCCTGGGGCATCAAAGAATGTGGGGTCTGCTGGTTGTAGCCACACCTGGCCCAGGTAGGCCTGCAGGCACCCACACACCTCAGAGGTCCCCACTGCTCCAGAACCCCAGCACCCTTGGCAATAAGAGTGACCCATCCCCTTTATCCCAGGGCAATACAGGCTTAAAGGACAAAATCGGGAAGTGACCCATGCAGGTAGTGGTCAGCTGAAGCATCCTGGCTGCCACGCAGCTTGTGGGAAGTTTCTGCAGGCTGGTGCCAGGGCCCAGCTCTACACAAGGTCCCCAAAGTGCCAGTTTTCCTCTAGGCATGGGCCACCTCTATGGCTCCAGCTGCACGTCGCCCGAAAGGGGAGCTGTGCTCAGATCACAGTTCAGCTCCAGGTCTGCCCCTCCACAGATGAGGACAAGCCAGCAGGCTCCACTGGGGCTTGGTTAGTGGGGCCCCAGCCAGGGTCCTTGTCACAGGTGGGGTTGTGGGAGCTGGGTCCTTGTTTTCCTAGGTACTGTCCAGCAAGAGGCCAAATTGACTTAAGGCAATTAGATCCTGAGCAGGAAGGATCAGTGTTGGGACAGTCACCTGGGAAGGGTCTCCTGGGGTCAGCAGGTAGAGGTGAGGGAGGCCCTGGTCAACACTTGTTGGCTATGCCTGCAAAAGCCCCCGTCTGTGGCTCTGCAGCGATGCCATGGGGCACACTGACTCACAGTAGGGGCAGTGGGCCAGCAGGGCAGGTGAGGTACACACGGCCGAAAACCCGAGAGACACCAGAATGGCAATTAAGGGGTTGGCCCCCTTCCTCCTGCCACTTCCCTGGAGGCAGGGACCTGGGGACTCAACACCCCCAGGCCACAGCTGTCCAGTCCTGCCCAGCCTCTCCCTCTGTGAACAATGTGAAGGCCAGGTCAGCTCTTTCCTGAATGCTCTGCCTCCTGACGCGTGCCCCAGGCATTGTCCCCATTGGTGCCCCTGAAATAACGAGAGCCCTGGGGCACCCTGCCCCTTCTTGTTAGCTTCCTGGCAGGAAAGACCCTTGGGGGCCCCAAGCCCCACCCAAGTTTCATAGCCCTGAGGGGGCCCCCACAGGGTTGCCAGGTGGGAGGGATCCCAGCCCCATGGGAGGGCTGGGGCAAGCCTTTCTACAACACCCAGGCCAGCAGGACAAAGTGAGGTGCTTCTTCTGCTACGGGGGTCTGCAGAGCTGGGAATGTGGGGACGACCCCTGGACTGAACACGCTAAGTGGTTCCCCAGGTAATGTCCTATGGGGGTTCCAGGTCTGATGACAGGGTCAGGGTGGGAAGGGCCCCAAAGAACTATGTCCAGCCAAGACAAGGACTGGCCCTAGCCTCCTCGTCCCCTACAGTCCCAGGGCATGTGTCCCCCTTGAGGGATGGCAGACTTCCAATTTCCCACAATGGAGCCCCTCTCTGGAAGGGCTACTGGGGCAGAAATTCTCCCACTTCTGCTCCTCCTTGATGCTCAGAGCCTGTCTCCCAGGCAGACTTCCCAGCAAGTGCCCAGCTAGCAGGAACCCCGAATGCCTGCTGGGGGGCACAGTGGGATTCTCAGGAGCAGAAGGCACAACTCTGGCCCCAACAGGCCCGCAGGGTTGAGCTTGGCAGTGGGGCTCCAATGGACCAGCCTTGACCTGGACTCAAACTCACTTCAGGTGCCAATTCCTGCTCCGGTCAAAAGGAAGGGGCTTTGTCCACAGTGTCCAGGAGGCCTACTCCCCACTGTTCGGCTCCTGGGTGAGTTTGGTCTCTCCCTGAGGTTGGGTGGGTGGGAGGGTGGGGATTCCCTGCCTGCTCCCTCAAGGCATGGGTGTCCTACAGGACCAGTGGGAGGAAGCAGAAGATGCAGCTCCTGCCACCTCCTCAGGTGAGGACCGACCGGCGGCCCAAGCTGCACAGGTGTGTCCAGGGCTCTAGGTTAGGCCTAGAGCTGCCCCTTGCCACCATGGAGCAGACGCCATTGGCCAAGCCCAGGTACAGAGGTCTGAGGTCTCCAGACCCTGTCCCTTCTACTTGCCGACCCTGGCCACAGGAAAGTAGCTTTTGCTGAGCCTCAGTGCTCTGAGCTGTGGCGTGAGGACAGCCTAGGCATTGGACAAGCGTACCAGCGGACTATTGGCCTCTCCCCATGACCCTGAGGCCCTGGCCTCACCTGCTCTCTGCCTTGCAGATACTAGGGATGACCAGGAGTGGTCAGAGAGAAGCCAGTGCCCAGATGTGTCCACCAGCATGTCCTCGTCACAGCTAGTGGCCAATCTGCTCCAAGAAGAAAATGGGGGCCAGGTGGCCAGGGCCAGAGGTACCTCTACCCCTCTGGACACTCTTCCCCTGCTGTCCCTCTCCTTTTATCTCTCTGGACACTACCCACTCCCTCTTCATCCCTCTGGACACTGGCTGCCTCTATTTCCCTAAGGGGCTGGATAGGCAAAGAGCCCAACTCCTTGGTGGCCCCTTCAGAAAGCCGCTGGCCTTAGGCTCATTGTGCTATGAGGGGCAGAAAGGGCACTCCAAAGTTAACCATTCTGCTCTCCTGGTCTTTCCTAACTGCCCATAGCTCATGTCCATGGGGACCCTGAGCTGCTCACGCCCAGAAGAGAGGCCCAGACTGAAGGCGCCAGGGAGCCAGGTGCAACCCGGTTTCTCTGGGGTGGGGGCTGGGCAGGTGGGGGGCAGAGGGCTTCTGTGAGGCTGGTCCATCCCAGGCATCCTGGTCTCCCAGACAGCCAGACTGTAGTTAGCCATAGAGGGTGGGGCCCATGTCACAGGCATGTCCCCCTGAGGAGCCAGCCCTGAGGGTGCTGGTGGTGGGTTCTGAGCCCCCAGGAGCTGGGGACGTGCAGGAGCAGCTGCGGCGGCTACAGGAGGAGAGGAGGTGCAAGGTGTGCCTGGACAGAGCCGTGTCGGTCGTCTTCGTGCCCTGTGGCCACCTGGTCTGTGCAGAGTGCGCCCCCAACCTACAGCTGTGCCCCATCTGCAGGGCGGCCATCAACAGCTGCGTGCGCACCTTCCTGCCCTGAGCAGGTGAGTGTAAGTGACCTAGGCTCCCTGCTGCCCTCCTGAGGCCCAGCAGCAGCCCAGGGAGAGCCACCTGCAGCCTTTCTTGCCCTCTCCCTCCCTTGACACCGAGACTTTGGTTCCTCAACCTCTTGTTCTGAATCCTTCTCAACAAAGCAGTAGCGGTGGGGGGCAGGGGTGAGGACACGCAGGGCTCCCAGCCACCTGGGCACGCAGGACTCCACCAGGTAGACCAAGGGAGGGCAGCTTTGGAGGCGTGTGGGGAAGCAGGGAGGGCTGGGATGTTCCGCCAGAGCTCAAGGGCCTGGACCCAAGCGAGGCCTGGTGGAAACATGGGGTATACATGAGCCTCACTTATGTGGGGGCCTATGGGGACTTCTGATCCTCACTGCATGTGCTGAGGGACCCTCAGGCCCCAGGAAGTCTGAGGACTTTCTGGTGATGAAGTGGCAGGTCAGGGCACTCCCTGGATTCTGAGGCCCCTGGCTCTGCAGACAAGCCCACAGGACCTGTGGATTCATCCAAGCCTCCGTCTCTCTCCAGCTGCTGTGGTCAGCCAAATGGGCTGCCCAGTGCCCAAATCAGCCTCACTTGTCTCAGACCATGCAACGGGTCTGCTGAGGAAACAGCTGTGGCTACCACTGGCCAGCCAGGATGGAGGAGCCCTTCTTGGCTTGGGGTGGCTTGACTGTCACTGTTTGGGTACTTCTGAGGATAAATAAAGCAAGAATTTCCCCTGGATGGTGTTCAGCCCAGACCTGCTCCTGGACCCTGGCCACTGCCTCCCCAGAGGCCTGCCCCTCCCCCTGCCCTGCCTCTTCGTGCCAGCAGGGCAGCACCTGCCCAGGGTGCAGCCCACTTAAGCTACTTTCCAGCTCTTCCCCACCTGAGGGTACATCCTTTCTGACCCCCTCGCCTCTCCTGTCTGGTCCTCTTTCCATGGACCTTCAAAGTGGACTGGCCTCCAGCACCTTGCCACCTGTTTCAGTTGTCAGCTGGGCTGGTGTCTTAGGGAAGGCCAGGCCAGATGGCGTGTCCTCCATTTACCCACCTCGTACACCTGGTGCATCCTCCGGGCTCCTTGCCCCAGATCCCTCCTTCTGAGTGGCACTACCCACTAGTCACAGGGAGAGTGTCACCTGTGCAACGAACCCAGGCTGAGGCCCCGCCACCAGCCTCAGTGCCTGGAACACGGCCAGGGGCTTTGCCTGGGTGAGGGTGTGGCCTGGGCAGTGTGTAGGGTGTGCTCAGTGTGTAGGGTGTGCTCGAGGGGGTCAAGTGGCTGACAGGGACTTCCTGGTGAGGCTGCCCTCTTCGTGAGCCCTGGCCTGGCAGCGGGGGTGCAGCCTGTAGTACAGCTGCACCAACACGGGGCATCTGTGGAGGGGGTGCCCAAGGAGCCTGGGAGGTGGCTTCTTGCCCTCTCTTCATATCCTTTTATTCTTATTATGTTTTTTAGCAGAGGGAGATTATACACTTTTGCAGCTGAGGCCAGCCCCGGCCACACCCTGCTGTCCTGGCTTATGTCCCAGGTGAGCCTGATCAGTGCTGCTGACCACAGAATGCCCAGGAAGGAGGCAGGGCACATCTCAACCCAAGGGGTCTCCTCGCTGAGCTGGCAGTCACAGGAGTGGGACCAACTGCTCCCTTGCTTACTCAGGTCTGTAGGGAAGGCAGGCCAGAGAAGCCCCAGGGAGGGCAGGTGAGCTTGAAATGCAAATGCCACAAAAGCCAAGAAGGGCAGGGCTTTGTGGCCTTCAGCACAAGGGTCTGGAGTGAGCGGCTGGCCTCTCACCGCCCAGGCAGGCCAGGGTCTTGTCCTCTACCTACTCGGGCCTCTGTCTGTAGGGCTTGGGGCTCACTCTGAGTCCTCCAGCACACACAGGCTCCCAGCTGCAGGGAGAACCCCCAGAGGTCTGTGCCAGCAGGTGAGGTCTGCAAAGCCCAGGGCAGCCCAGCGTCCACGCGTGTGCCTGGGTCCAGGGGTGGCCAACTCTGACAGCTGTGCTGTCTGAGGGCCTGTAGGAGGCACCTCCTGGCCAAAGTCTTTACCTCCTCACCTGTTCATCCTGGGTGCTGAGCTCTGCTGCCTCTGAGCAGGACAAGACAGGCCTTCCTCATGGAAAGGCTGGGAACTGCCTGGAGCATCCAAGAGAGCCTCAGAGGCCTGGTGTGGAGAGGAGGCCACCAGACAGCACTTCTGACCCCAGACTCTGGGACTACTCTGAGCAGGGCCCATTGGCAAATGTCACTTCAGACAGGGTGGGCTTAGTGGCCCAGACACCCTACCCCAATGCCTGTAGTCAGCAGAGCTGGGGACACTGCCTTCTAGAAAGCAGTCAGACCCCTCCAAAGACAAGAGAGCACTGGCCTGTATTTCCTGCCACAGCAGGATCCCTAGAGATTTGTCACGTCACCTCCTAGGAAGGAGCCTGCCAGTGCCCACCTCCCACCCTGGCTCAGAGCCAACTAGGGACCCGCTGCCATAGACTCTGTCAAGGGAGTTTGAGTCCTGGAACCTCGGCACTTCTGGTGTCTAATTTGGAGCTGGCACAAAGTTGATCTTGGGAATGAGGAGCATGTGCATGATGAACGGGTGGACAGACGGACGCTTGATGAGGCCCCTTGAGGAGGGGAGCCACAAGCTGTGAGAGCTCCCAGTGGCTGGGCAAGCCACAGAGCAGGCTCAGCCGGCCACACTTAGTTGATGCTTGACCAGAGGCTGGATGGCTTTTAATCGACATGGTACAGGGGACATGGATCACATCCACCAGCGAAATCAGCTGGAAGACATCAAGACCCAAATAACAGAAAACCTAGACAATGGACAAGAGCAGAAAGCAAGCCCGTCATGGATACTCCACCAGTGCCTCGGGGCCCGTGGGGCCTGGGTAGGGCGGCCAGCCCATGCCGCTCCGGTTGGACGGCAGACCCAGAGAGGGGCCCTCTGGATGGTCTGAATGGCCCAGAGTCTCTGCAGGGGACAAGCAGGGGGGACAGGCTGGGGCCTCCACCCTGTCCTGCCAGCCTCTCCCCATCACCCCATCACAGCCGTCAACGTGGATGGAATAGTGCTGGTTCTGGGCAGGGACTTCTGCTGAATGCACGTCTGAGCCCCGTTTCTGGCTCCTGTGCACCCCATGCCCTCGGCACGCAGGATCAGGTGCTCTGGGAGAAGCTGGCGGCATAGGGCTGAGGGTTCTGGGGCTGGAGCAGTGGCTCCAAGACCAGCTCCAGTCTCCAGAAGCAAGCCCTGGCCTCAGTGCAGGAGGCCACTGGGCACGTGGACCACCAACTCTCTGCCACTCCCAGACGGCTCCAATGTCCTTTCCTATCCCGGGGAAGGTTCTGTCCCTAGGAGCTGCATCCTGAGTTCTCAGGCCTTGACTGGTCTTCTGCTCCTGCCACCCTGCCCTGCTGGTCTCCAGAGTGTTCTGGTGTCGCAATCGAAAAGAAAGTTCAAAGGCACTCACAGCGGGGCTGGGGCTGTATAGCTCAGTGGTAGAGCGCTTGCCTAGCATGCGTGAGGCACTGGGTTCGATCCTCAGCACCACATATAATAAATGAATAAAATAAAGATCCATCAACAACTAAAAAAAAATTTTAAAAAAAAGGCACTCACAGCAAAGGAAATGAAAATGTGCCTAAATGGGTCCCATGTGGTACCCGGGACTGGACACCGACCCTGCAGCAGCAGGCTGGGTGAGCCAGGCTCTGGGCCAGCCCTTCCTCCTGGGGCTCCAAGGCAGGCCTGACCCACAGCATCGGAGCTCTGGCACCTGGGGCACGGCTGGGCCAGGGCCACAGCCCAGGACCCATCTCCTCTCTTCTGAGGTCTCTGCATTGTCCCCCTCTGTTCAGGCCTGAGGCAGGAAGTGAGGGTGCCCACTGGGCACAGGGCCACCAGTGAGGGGAGGTCTCAGGCCCTGCCCCAGACAGGGTGGGACTCAGAGCTTCACCTGTGCTGGCTGCTCCGTTCTGCACCCCAGTGCCTGGACGGGCACATGTGGCCACAGTGGGAGGCCATGGCAGCACACTTAGAGCTGTCCTTCCTCTGCGAACACGCAGACCACAGAGTAGCCGAGATGAAGCCCCAGAGCTGGAAGACAGAGGCCAGGGGTGAGGCCTGCAGGTGGCTGGCTGGAGTACGGGGGTGGGGGGGATGCAAGGAATCACTGCCACGTGTCCTTGACTGCCAGCGCCTGGCCTCTCGGGGTGTGGTCTCTTCCTCTGCAAGATGGAACAGTAGAGCTGGTCTGTACAGCCTCCTGAAGCTCCCAAGTTCCAGGCAGTGTCTGCTTCTCCCCCGCCCTGCTCAGAGGGAGACATGTCAGTGAGGTTGGTGGAGTGCCTCGGAGGACAACCCCACAGCCTGAGTGGGCCTGTGGGGACTTGGCCACAGCCTGGATGAGCCCAGGCGAGGCCCTGGGGCCAGGCCGGCATCACCTGCCCTCTCAGAAACCCAGGGCTCCAGGAGGACAGGACAGGCGCAGCTGCATTACCCTTGATGAGAGGGACTTGTGGGCTGAAGGGGCCAGATGGGGAACCGCGGAACCTGATTTCTTTTTCTTTTTTAATATATATATAGTTTTAGTTGTAGATGGATACAATATTATTTTATTTATTTATTATTTATTTTATGTGGTGCTGAGGATCGAACCCAGTGCCTCATGCACATGAGGCAAGCGCTCAACAGCTGAGCCACAACCCCAGCCCCAGAACCTGATTTCTTAACAGGGCCACAGACGGCACCATGACACCATGGGGCAGCTGCCCAGGCTACCTCTGAGGGCACACCCCAGACCCAGCTCGTCCTGAGGCTCCCACAGGGAGGCAAAGGCGGCCTTTCCCACAGAGCTTGGAAATGAGCAATAACGAGGTCCTGCCATGTCCTCTGAGCCCAGAGGAGAGGCCTGCTCCCTCAGGGCATCATGGGACCTCCTGTGAGTCCTTCCCACGGCCCTGAGCTTGGTGGGCTGAAGATGCAGACCTCCCTCTGCTTTCTGTACCTGCTCCTGGTCCTGCAGGGCTGGCAGTATGGACGGGATGCAGTTTCTCACTGGATTGGCCAGCAGAGAGCCCAGCAGGAGACCGGAGGGAGGGGAAGCACGTGTCCTGGGCCACTTCCCTGCAGGGCTGCCTCCCTGTCCAGCTTGGCCCCCGCACTGGTGTTGGCAAATCATCCTCCCCAACAGTGTGGGCTCAATGTCACCAAAGGGAATCGCCGTGTGCATTGACGGGTGGCACCCACAGGGCAGGATGGAGCACTCACTGCCGCCCACTGGCAGTGTGCACGCAGAGCACAGCCCTCGGTGCATTCTCACACTGGGCCACATGCACGGGAGGTGTCTCGCCGCCTGGCCTGCCAGCAGAGGCAGGAGCACCCTGCAGCGGCACTCTGCTTCCAGACCGCGGGAGCGGAGCTTGTGTCAGGGAGGCCAAACATCGAGAGCGTAGCGCCCAGCGCAGTGGGGCCTATGTGAGCTCTGCATCCTCCATACTCTGGCCAGGGAGGAGCCCAGCCTGTGTCCTTCCTAGTTCTCTTGATGGGCAGCAGATGTCCTCAGTTTCTGGTGCTTCGCAATCGCCTGGCTCCTGGCTTCAACCTCTCCTTGGCTCTCCAGGATCACCCTCTGGGACAAAAAGGGCTCTGGCTGATGGGAAAGCAGATGTAAACAGAGAGGGCTCTAGCTGAGACACGCTGGGCCTGGGCCTCCTTCTTCAGCCATTCATACCACCTGTGGGAACCTAGCATCTGTAATCAAAGCAGGGACCTGGCATAGGAGGTTTCTGGGCCATGCCAACTTCCTGATCTGGAGCTCAGATCGCTGGATGGTGGAAAGTGGAGCTGGACAACAGGGGCCTACACACCTCACCAACCTCAGCACAGCCACGCCCACCCAAGCAGCCCCAGTCCACTCCCTGTGTGAAGGCCATCTTTCCTGGCCAGGCATGCCCTGTATCAAGAACGCTGGAATCATGTGCACTAAACACGCAGAGATCAGCAAACACTGCCTGCCCGTCCACGGTGCTGCACCAGCCCAGGCAGGTGTGCGTCCTGGTTCAGGTAAGGAGGCCATCTCGGCAGGTCACACAGGAGGAGATGGCGGCCAGGTCCAAGCCCCACATGGGGCTGCAGCTTCAGGCAGGCATTTGTCGTCACCACAGCTCCACCAACGGCAGAGGAAGCTGGCGGGGTCTCCTTGGGGTTCCAAAGCAGGCACAGCCTCCTCCAGAACAAGTGCTGCGACTATGGGCTTCTAGGAGCTTCTTGATGTATGAGGTGGAGCCCACAACAGACGGCCAAGTCACGAATGCAGACACCAGACAGTGACAGGCACTTCCCTCACCTCGCTAGTGTGATACAAATGAGGCTTGAAATCCCAGAGCTCCATGTGTGACCCTCGAGGAGTCTGGACTCCTTGCAGAAAGCTGCCGCAGAGGCAGCAGACAGCCCAAGGGAGGGGACCACCAGAGCTCCTGAGACCCACCAGAGCCCGGGGCCAGAGCCATCCAGGATGTTCTGGCAGCGCCTGTTTAGGACCACATCTTTAATTTCAGCAACTCAGCAAAGAGAAAAGCAAGGCAGAGGCAGACGAGGCTGAAGTTTTTAAGCATTCAGTTCATCACACAAACCAGAAAAAATCCAAGGGACTGAAAGCCAGGCTGGAGGCTGTGCATCTGCCTTCCCGGGGCAGCAGCTGCTCCCAGCCTGTGCTCTGCTCATTCCCGTTCTCTCCCTCTCCCTCCATCTCTCTCCTCTGATGGAGGATCCCACACCATTCCCACACCATTCCCGCGTCACATGAAGCTAGTGTTCGGGAGGGTCTTAGTCCGTTTGTGCTGCTGTGACAGAGTGCCTGAGACTGGGCTATTCATAAGGAACAGAAAGCTGTTTCTTACAGTTGTGGAGGCAGCGGAGCGGCCCCTCTCCATCTCTCTGTGGCACCAGTCCCAGGATCCCTTCCAGAGTCTTGCCCTGCAGGGCCTCTACTCCCTCACTCCCTCACAGATCTCGCTCAGTCCTGTCGCTCCTCTGCAAGCCAGCACCAGGTATCAATGGCTTGTCCTCTCAGGTGTCCCTGGGTGCCTCAATCTAGGCATGTTCAAAGCTGAACTCTGCCACCTGCGTCCCTTCAGCTTGTCCTCGGTCCTCCCCACCTCCTGTGAGTCCATAGCTGGAATGTGGCCCCCTTTCCTTCCCCAGCTCCAGGCCACGCTGTGGCTGCCTCACCTGTTGCTCACACCCATCCTTCCCAGGTGGCAGTCCCAGGGGCGGATAGTGGAACTCTAGGCACCTGGAGGCCCTCAGTAGCTTCCCTGGGTTCTCAGAATGACTCCTCTGCACACAGGACAGCAAGGTGGACAAGTGGCCTCACCACCAGATGGATCCGCTGGGGCCCGTACCTCTCCTCATCCCCACACATGTCCTCACTCTGCTCTCTGGAGTGCAGAAGCAGCCCAGTTCCAGAAGTCTGTGGAGCACAGCAGAGTTGGACAAAGCACTACTCATCAGTCACCAGCATTTGCCCCATGCAGGCTGCTGGCCCCGCTAGCCCTGGGGACACTGAGAGCCAAGAACACCCTTGCCACTCAGGGAAGGCCCGTGTGATCCACAGGGAGCGGAGGTGGCACTCAGGCATGTCTGTGACTGCTTCCTCCTCTGTCTTGCCCTGTGGCTCCCTACAGCTCAGACTTCTTTTGGGATCTTCTGGTCTGAGGAATCCCACTCCAACCAGGCTCCAGTCCTGGAGCTTAGAGCCTAGATGTCACCTTCCATTCCAGGCCTGTGATTGTTTAGAAGTGAACATGTGGCCGTAGCTGGTCCACTCAGTGTGACTCTTGGGCTTCAGCTGGGATGCTCATACACAGCCACTTTCTGCTGAATGTGAATCGGTGTTTGCAGCCTTAGGAGCTGCTGGAAGCATTTCAGGACCTTAGGGTGAAGGTGGGACTACCACAGATGTAGAGAGAAACTCTGTTCTCAGAAATACTGTTGAGCCGGGCGTGGTGGCACTTGCCTGTAATCCCAGCACTTAGGGAGGCTGAGACAGGAGAATCGCGAGTTCAAAACCAGCCTCAGCAATGGCGAGGCACTAAGTAACTCAGTGAGACCCTGTCTCTACATAACACACAAAGTAGGGCTGGGATGTGGCTCAGTGGTCGAGTGCCCCTGAGTTCAATCTCCAGTACCAAAAAAAAAAAAAGAAAGAAAGAAATACTGTTGAGCTACTAGATCAAGTCTTACCTGAAATCCAATTTTCCTCTGGACTTTTTATCACCTGAATCATAGATTACCTTTGTTGTTTAAGCAGTTTGGGATTGTGTTTCTGTCCTAACAACTGGACTCAAGAAAAATTCCCATCTCAGATAGGCATGGAGGGGCTAAGGCAGGGGAGTTTGTGGGTCCTTGCTAACATGGCCCTAGGATCTGAGCCATCTGGCCCAGTCTCAACACATTCTTTTTTTTTTTTTTAATATATTTTTTTTTAGTTGTTGATGGACACAATGTCTTTATTTTATTGTTTTGTAAGTGGTGCTGAGGATCGAACCCAGGGCCTCACGCATGCAAGGCAAGCGCGCTACCGCTGAGCTACAATCCCAGCACTCAACACTTAGCCACTGCAACCAAATGTAATCCAGCAAAGCTGCAGGCTCCCTGGGGGCCTTGGATGGAAGGGTAGCACAGGATGTCCAGGGACAGCTGCGCTTGAATAGTGAAAAACAGCCTCAGGTTAGCAGAGCTGCACCCTCCCACACCTTCCATTTCCTCTGTCCTGGGCCCCGGTCCTCCTTGCACCCCATGGAGGCAGTGGCAGGGGTCGTATGGGCTGGAGTCAGCCAGGCCCCTCTCCGCTCAGGTCAGAGGCTGGAATGCGGCAGCCTCTGGAGGACCTGAGCCAAACCCAGGCTCCTCTCTCCACAGGCAAGGTGAAATTGTTCAGGGAAAACCTGGTGGTGGAAGATGATCAACAGAAGAAAAAAGCAGGCAGAGAAAAACAGGCTTGTACGGGGATGGTGTGACCAGTGCACCCTTAGGGAGTGAAAATCCACCCATGTGGCAACTCACCCTGTTATTGCATGGCACAGACGAGCTGCTTGGCAGCACTCAGCAAGAAGAGGCTCCAAGACACAGGCTTACTCACAACAGGACATTTGGTACAACGCTGTGGGGACAATTTGCTGGAATCTACCACAATTCCATAATTCATCCAGAATTTCCACACCTAGAGATTTGTATCATACACACAATTTGAGCACTCACACAACTCCAGCATGCTGAAAGGAGGGAAGGAGGAAGGAAGGATGGAGGGAGGCAGGGAGGCCTGCATGAATGCAGGTCCCACCGCAGGTTGAGAGCTCTGACATCCTAGACAGTTGATACAGGCAGTGGCACTTCTGGAGAGCAGGGACATTCCCGCAGCAGGAAGATGCTCTGACTGGGAAGGGACGTGGCTTGGGGACACCGACCTTCAGAAGCTTCCTGACTGCAGCTTTCTTGGAGGTTCAAGTACTAACAGCGACCTGGGGCCCTGAAGTGGGAGCAGGGCCGCACCATACCCAGACAATTCTGCCACTAGCCACAGGGCCTTGCATCTCTCCAGCGCCTGCTACAGCCTTGGCGGCTGTGCAGTGTGGATGCCGCAGGACAGCCCTGGGCGGACGCGGCCCTCAGCACACGCACCGCAAGCGCACCTGGGCGGCAGCCAGCCTGCTCACATGTCTAACGCAGCGCTGCCCTGCGCGCTGACCAGAGGGGCTCAGGGCTACACCTGGGTCCGAGGAAGGCCGAAAACCGTATACTGAACGTGGACCACCAAACTGTCCGTTTCTCGGGACTGTACACGGCACCGCTTGCAGATTAGACCTCAGTAAAGATGTCCGCTCTCGGTCACTTTGAAGGCCATAAAGGGCAGGGAGGATGCGTGGACCACACAGCAGGGCAGAGTGAGCACGAAACCCGAATCCCTCGGAATCGACCTCCCGAGGCCAGCTCGGTGCCCGCTTGCTGGAGCTGTGCTCCCGGAGGGGTCTGGTGCGCTCGCCGCCGCGGCCTCGGGGAAGCCAGGCCTCCAGCATCCCAACCTCTGCACCGAGCCGCGACCCGCGCCGCGCGCAGCCGTCCCCATGGCAACCGCGGGGCCGCGCTTCCGGGCCCCCAGCACCGAGGCGGAAGTCCCGCCCCGTCGGCCTCCCGTCAGGCCTAGCGGAGCAGGACGTAGCCGGAAGCTGCTGGCGGCCGGTGGGCGACCCGCGCGCCTGTGCAGCACCGCCGCCCGGCGCGCCCCGCACGCCCCGGCCGCATCCCGGCGCCGCCCGCCGCTCCAGGTAAGCTCGCGGCCGTGCGCCCGGGCCCGCCGCGCCCCGGAGCGCCCCCGTGCCCGGCTCCCGCCCTCCTCCGTGGCCTGGCGCAGCCCCGGGGCCCGCGAGCCCTCCCGCGCGCCCGCCAGCCCCGGCCTCGGGAAGGCAGCCTCCCCAGCCTCCGCCCGCTTTGCCATTTTCCCTCGGCCTCTGACGTGCACGCGGTGGGGGCACTGGAGGGAAAGACGCAAGGACTGGCCCTGAGCCTGGCCGGGTCTCCCTGGGACTGGAAGAACTGCGTTTCTTAACCACAAGCCCCCGATCCTGAGAACTGCGTGTGGACAGGCCGATGCTCCAGCCGGGCCTTGGGCAGCAGCCGCCAAAGGGGACCCTGGCAGTGCTGGGGCGGGGGATTGAGGGGCCGCAGGTGTGTCCTGGCATTTGTTTTGGTGGCGGTATCCCTGCCAAGTTTGGAACAGCGGTAGCATGCTGTTTACCCAGAAGGGCTGTTATTTGTAGACATGGATTCTTAGGGTGCCTCTGACAGCTCTGAGAAAGACGTGTCTCCTTGTCACCCATTCCACCGCCTTAAGACTAAGCAATGTCTTTATGCATTCCTTTTGATGTCGAAGGTTAAGGGTGCCTCTATTCAAGGCCTCAATGTCCTGATAAGTGGCTTTGTGAACTCAGAAAGTGTCCTTATTTACCTGAACATTTACTGAAGTTAGTCCACTTAGAGACACAGGGACATTTTTATCATCTTAGTTTTAGGTGTTAAGGCTTGGATTGTTTTTAAACATAAGCCATAAGTATGCTTTTGAAAGTACGAGGTATTTGTTGCCATGTTGTTAAACTAAGCATTTCAGATAGAGAAATCAGGCCTTCATACCCAAAACTGGTCACGTCTCCACCTTCTCTCTGGTAGTCCTATGAACGTCCTTCCTTATTTTACACAGTTAGAAATTTGAAGCATTCTCACCAGATCCTGACTTTGGTTTGCCTCTGTTGAGCAAGTCAAGAGCAGAGCCCCTGCAGGCCCACAGTGCAGTGAAAAGAGGCAGATTGAGAGCAAATCTGTGTGGGTCCGCACATCTGTTGCCCCTGCACACCAGCCCCACGTGGAGCCCGCATGTGGCTGTTAGAAGATTGTGTCTAAAGGGCTCTGCAGCTGAAACCCACCAGGGGGTCTCTCCAGGTGGGGGTTTCCCTGTATCTGCCTAGTGCTGCAGATGAGTCGGTGCCTAGCATGATGAGCGAGTCAGGCCAGGCCCAAGTCCTGCAGTAGGACTAAGCATTCAGGCATTCACCTCACAATCAGACACCATCCTGGCACGGAGCTCAGAGTGGGAGGGAGCCTAGGTGAACTTTTGATTTCATTTCAATCAGTTATAGAAAACAGTATTTCCTAACCTCAGATTGCTTGAAAGTCTTCAGAAGCAGGAGCTGATCCATTCGGAAGGATGGTGTGTTAAAGCAGGATCCCCTCCATGAAGGCCTTGCTTCTGCAAACTTAAGACTAAAATGAAGTACAGGCAGGGGTCTTGCCAGTGGCTTCTTTTTTTAAGCTGCACTTCACATTAAACTGTTACAAGAAGCCAGTCCGAGCAGTCGCTTTCAGTGGGGCAGCAAAGCGGGAAGTGGATGATACTGAAAATGTCAGCTGTGAGCCTGTGTGTGGCCTCTGTCATATACAGCGTGCCCTGTGTTTTCCACACGTGGTGTCCTGCACGTTAGAGGGAGCTGCACAGATTTGAGAAGTGGACGAGTCCAGAGAGATGACACTCTCAGTTGAGGACTGGCGGGGGAGAGGTGGCCTGTGGCCCAGGTCCTGCCTCTAGGCCTTCCAGTTCTGGTATGCGCAGGACCGTGGGGTTAATTTACACCTGCTGCTGTGGTTGGCATCCCTGCCTTCCGCTAGCTTTGACATTCCTGGGCATGAGCTAAATGGGCCACCGGGTGAAACTGAACTTTGCTAAAGCTGGTAGATCTATAAAGAAAGAAAGAGATTTTCTCTTCAGCCTGAACCTGACTACTGTCCCCATCAGTGTCCTTGTGAATCATGTGGTAGGTCTGGTAATCCATGGGCCACTGTCTTTGTCCTGCTGTGGCTATACCACCTGTCATCTCCACCTCTCAGGATGGCTGCACAGAGGACCTACCCACACATCTTCCAGCAGGCTGGCCTCTTCATGGTATCAGTCAGGGATACCCCTTTGCCCATGTCACAGGCTGGGAGCTTCCCCATGCTGAGTTGGAAAGCTGAGGAGATGTGGGATGTGCTGAGCACCTGGGCTCCCGATTATGTGGCTCTTTCAAGTGGGGAAATCAGGGTTAGCAGCCATTCTGTGTTTTGTGAAGGCCACTCTGCTGTGAGTTCACCATTAAAAGAGGACTTTTTTTATAGATTATGCAGTCTCAGTGTTACACAGTAGTTAAACAGTGTGGACACCACCAGTGATCTCAGTGTTCTTAACCACCGCAGTGGTGGTCCGGAATCACAGTGGAGAAGAGGACCCTTCAGCGGATGGCCCCTCTTGGCCAGCAGAGGCAGTGCTAACCACAGCTTCACAGCAGCTCAGCACAAGTTCCTGTGGAGTCATCCCTGTGTAGTATTTTGAGCAGTTTATTTTTGTCTTGACATAACCCATTTGTAAGTTTTAGGGTTTGTTTTCCTCCTTTGCAGCACCATGGCCAGCCCAAGAACCAGGAAAGTTCTTAAAGAAGTCAGGGCACAAGATGAGAACAACGTGAGTATATGCTGTTGGCAGCACTGTGGGTGGCTGGTGAGCCTCCTGGGTCGATGGTGGCTGTGGTTGTGCTCCTTCTTGAAACAGCTGGCCGTTGGCGAAGCTGCCCAGCATCATGGGGAGCGGCTGTCTGTTCCTGGTGCTCATCTTCAGCAGGGCTGTGGGGAGTGGGGCTCCTGCCACATTGCTCGGGTTGTGCTGAGGACAGTCTGCTTTGTCTCCACCTGAATCTTGTATCGTGTGGGTGGATCTTCCCCTTCACACCAGTTTTCAGCTGCCTTCAGCTGTGTCCTGACCCTGTGCCCTCTGGTCACCTGAGCAGCCCTGTTGAGCTTGTGGTGACCAGCTCTCTTGTGTAGGCCTTGCACATCTACCTGCCCTTCTTTGTGCCCCCTTGGGAGTGCCTGTTGGGTAGTTGGGGTCCCCAGCCCTGGCCTAAGCTGCCTGGTGAGTTGCACATGGCCCCCTTTGCAGGTTTGTTTTGAGTGTGGCGCATTCAACCCTCAGTGGGTCAGCGTGACCTATGGCATCTGGATCTGCCTGGAGTGCTCGGGGAGACACCGTGGGCTTGGGGTGCACCTCAGGTCAGTGCCACTCGGCCTCCACAGATCCTGCACCTAATCTGCTCGTGTCAGGGTGGGTGCCTGTTGCCCAGAGTGCTGCCTGCCTAGAAATCTTGGGGGCTGCTCCCCACCCTGCCAGGTATGCTGGCTTGTCCACTGCTGGCCGCCTGGCCTCTGTGTAGCTTCTGTCTTGCTTCAGGAAGCACCCTTGTCCAGTTCACAGCCTGACCTTAGGTGGGGAGAATCCCGGATCCTTGGGTAGTTGGTGATGAGACTGGCGATTGGTTTCTAGCTTTGTGCGCTCTGTTACTATGGACAAGTGGAAGGACATCGAGCTGGAGAAGATGAAGGCCGGTGGGAATGCCAAGTTCCGGGAGTTCCTGGAGTCGCAGGAGGATTATGACCCCTGCTGGTCCCTGCAGGACAAGTACAGCAGCAGAGCTGCTGCGCTCTTCAGGGACCAGGTATTGGTAGCCCAGCTTGCATGCACCCAGCTGTCTGGGCCATGCCCCCTGTTCATAGCAGCTAGAGTGTGGCTCCAGTGGCTCCTGGAGTTGGGTGTCTCCCATCAGTAGAGACATACCTGTTGAGGCCATGCATAGTCCAGGTGCAGGTGAGGACTTGTGGCCCTCACCCCATCCAGAGCAGGCTCTGCTGTCCCAAGGGAAGCAGATGGCCCGTAATTAACAGGAGAGAGGGAACCACGAATATCATGCCTCAAGTGCGTATTGACTGCAGTGCCTCTGAGAAGCCACAGAACTTGTCTTTTGGGGCCAAATACGTGGTCCCTGTGTCTTTGCAGGGGGAGCCCTGAGGTCAGGCCTGCAGCGCTGCAGCTTGTCACTGCACGAGGCCTGGCCTCAGGGCTCACACTTGGCACACAGGCCTGAGCCACAGCTGCTGAAGCCCAGGAGCATCTGCAGTAGCACAGGCATGTGAGGCCGGACGTGCTTGAGTGGACACATACCTACTCTGACCATCTCACGTCCCCTCATTAGGTGGCCACTCTGGCTGAAGGCAGAGAGTGGTCTCTGGAGTCATCACCTGCCCAGAACTGGACCCCACCTCAGCCCAAGATGCTGTCATCCACTGCCCATCGGTAGGTACTTTTCTGGCCTGCCAGTCAGGCCTCAGTACCGATCTCGGTTCCACCATGATCTTAGCCACAGTGCAGGATCCCCACAGAGCCTTGCTTCCCCCACTATCGTGGAGAAGCTCCAGTTCCCAGCGCTTCCTAGAAGTCAGTGTGGAGCACAGCTTTTTAAAATTGCCCAAGTAACACAAACTTCTAGAAGAAATTCATCCAGTAAAAGTAGGTCTACAGATACAAGGAACATCTTCCCTGCCTCCAGTAGGCTGCACCCCTCTCCCAAGGGGTGTTGTACAGGCACATGAGCAGTGGCCTGTGGGGACGTGGATGGGTCCCGATGGTGCAGGCCTGTGCTGTGTAGCCTAACCACCTCCCACTGCAGGGAGCATCCCATGTAGCGGAGGCTGGTGGGGGTGACTGGGCCACGGGAGGCTTCCATGTACAGTTCTCCTTGCAGGACCTGGGCAGAGGTCCTCACACCCCTGTCAGCTGCATCTTGTAGCCTGGCCCTGGACCCTCCTTGCCCTTGCCAGCCAGCACAGGCCTGCTGTTGGCTGCCTTTGAGATCTGTGAGTCTGAGGGTTACTGGAATGTCAGAAGCTAAGCCTGAGCATCCTGTGGGACAGAGCCAGAGGCTGGCCCGAGTCCAGGTGGTTCCAGCTGGTGCTGCTAGGCCACCCGCACAATGCAGGCTCCTGCATCTCACTTCATTCAGCACTGGCCTCACTGACTTTTTCTTTTTGGGGGGTGAGGGTACCAGGGATTGAACTCAGGGGCACTCGACCACTGAGCCACATCTCCAGCCCTATTTTGTGTTTTATGTAGAGACAGGGTCTCACTGAGTTGCTTAGTGCCTTGCTTTTGCTGAGTCTGGCTTTGAACTCGTCATCCTCCTGTCTCAGCCTCCCGAGCTGCTGGGATCACAGGCGTGCGCCACCATGCCCGGCTCACTAACTTTTGACTGTTTCAGACCCTCTGGCCAGCCACAGAACATGACTGCCTCTGCAGATAAAGCTTTTGAAGACTGGCTGAATGATGACCTTGGCTCCTGTCCAGGGTAAGACCTCTTAGGCCGGGGCATCTCTGGCGGGTCACCTCTTGAGGGCTGAGTCTGAAGGGTTAGGGTTGCTTCCTTTGGCATGGGCTGGGCCTGTGCTTTTCTCTTAGAGGGTTGGAGCATTTGTGATGCAGGGTCTTGTGGCAAGCCCTGATCAACCCAGGTTTGAGTTGGTGGTCTTGAGTGTAGAAGAAAAAGGTGTATTTTTGTTCTTGCGATCTGTCTGACATATGAATTAATTTTTATCCCTGAGCTATCAGTGTTGTTGTGATCCTTCTTCCTGTAGCCCTGGTGTTGGGTTTGGGGTCTTGTTGGAGACCCTCAGATCATGTGGCAGGAGGCTTTCCAAGGGTGTGACTGGTGTCTGTTGCTGCGAGACGCAGCCTGTGTTGTGGGAGTTGGCACGTGCTGCAGAGGCCAAGGCCTTGGCCACCCAGGAGCAGCAGGGTCGTGCCAGCAGCTGTGGCCTATCTGTGCTTCACTCTCAGGGCGCAGGAGAATCGCTACGTGGGGTTCGGGAACACAGCGCCACCACAGAAGAAGGAAGATGATTTCCTCAACAATGCCATGTCATCCTTATACTCGGTGAGGGTTCCAGCTCTGCAGCGCACCTGTCGCAGGCAGGGTGGCCCCAGCATGGCAGTGTGTACGGGCCTGGGGTGACCTGCTCTTTGTTTCATCTGATTGGAGGCCTCTTCTCCCTCACCTTCAGCAAAGTGTTCTTTTATAAAAACGTGGCTTAAATTATTCAGATCCCAAATATATGTGCCAGCAAAACATCTGTTTCAAGGTACATTCCTCCAAAGAACCTCCAGGAAATATTTATCTCCAGGAAATATCCTGAGCTCTGCGCTGGCCCAGCCTGACCTGTGCTGTGTGGGATTCCTGGACAGGCAGTCTAGAGGCTGCCTGGGTGTTGGCGCCTCCTGGGTGGCAGTGCTCAGCCTCGTGATGTGTGGGCCTGCTTTCGTGGCTCAGAAGTTCTGGGCCACACATTCAGGGCCCAGCATCCTGGGCTTGCTGCTAGTTTTGGAAATATACTCTGTCACCATTCATTTTCCAAGGAAAGTAGTTTTTTTGTTTGTTTTTTTTGGGGGAGTGGGGAGCAGTACTGAGGATTGAACTCAGGGGCACTTGACCACTGAGCCACATCCTCAGCCCTATTTTTTGTATTTTATTTAGAGACAGGGTCTCACTGAGTTGTTTAGCACCTTTCATTTGCTGAGGCTGGCTTTGAACTCATGATCCTCCTGTCTCAGCCTCCCAAGCCACTAGGATTATAGATATGTTCCACCGTGCCCAGAGAGGAAACTAGTTTAAAAAAGATTTTTTTTGTTTTCATTACACACTGGTCTGCAATTTTAATACCAATGCCCTAGGCATCCAGCCAGGGAGGGCTGTCCAATGGCAGCTGGTGCATCCATTCCTGGACACTGCCTGGGAAAAGATGAGGGAGCACATCTTTACAGTACACTAAGCAAGGTCCAGGGAGGGTGGGCGCCCTGTGTGAAGAGGGGTGAAACCAAGCATCTGTTGTCTCGTGTGCACCAGGGCCACTACTGACAGGGGTCACTACTGACAGGGGGCACTACTGACAGGCACAGGTGGCAGGCTCTGCTCTGTGCTGTCTTCTTTCGAATCATGCACGTTTATGCCAAAAACAAACTTCCGATTTCTCATTCAGAAGTTCCTGCAAACTATCTCTTCACCTCCGAAGAGCGCCACTGCTGGGTCTCCAGAGCCCACCTTCAGAGCTTTGAGTCAGACCTGGCGGATGGCCTGCCTGGACACTGGCACTGAGGTCATTCTCCCTTGCAGTGGCTACTGAGTCCTTTTTAGGGAGGAAAAGTAGGTTTTAGCTTGAAGCCCGTTGTGGGTTTTTATAAAGACCTCTCCCTCCAGTACTCCATTTTCTCATCTGCTCGTGATCTCCCTGGGGAAGACAGCCAAATGCAGCTATCTCAGGTGTGGGGGTCTCTGCCTTCTCTCCACCGGGAAAGAGTAAGCTGGTGTTTTTTTATAGTTCTGGGGGTTGAACACAGGTTCTCATGCTCCACCACTGAGCTACACCCCAGCCTGTAGCTGCGATTCGATGGGATGCATCTTTCTAAAGAGCTTTGATTTAGCTTGGAAGGCTTAGGAGAAAACAGCCTTGATGTACATGGAGGCCTGTGCCCCCTTCTCACCCTGTCTGCTCCTCTGGAAGGCAGGAGGGAACAAGGAGAGAAATAGGCATGAACTGAGCACATGGGCCTAGTGGCCCTGCCCTGTGGCAGGCTGGCTCCTGAGTCCTTTTGTGGGGCCCCTTTGCTGTGTGCTGAGCACTGCAGCCGGGCAGTGGTGCCGTGGACGGCGGGCATCTCCTTTTCTCCCCAGTGTAAGGACTGCAGAGGTGCCCAGGGTGCCCTCCACGGGGTCCTTCTCCACAGAAACCCTTGCTGGAGTGGTCAGTGTGGTGTGCACAGGCTCTGAACCCTGATGTGCTGCTTCTCTGTTTCCTCCTCAGGGCTGGAGCAGTTTTACCACGGGGGCCAGCAGGTTTGCCTCTGCGGCCAGAGAGGGAGTAAGTCACCTCAGTATGCATGCTTGCTACCACTGGCCTGGGGTCCCAGGAGACAGGCTGCTGGGACCTCTGACCATGCACTGGGCCTCAGCAGAGAGCCCGGGCCTTGGCAACTGCAGGTTGCCCAGGAGTCCTTGCTGTAGTGGCAGGTGTTTCTCTGGCAAGGACCAGCTGCCTGCAGAAGCTGACTTGCCCTTGTGGTCCCCAGGCACCACTGTGTCCCAGAGAGTAGGTCATGGGTGCCTGTACCCCAGATTCTGCCTCCCAGTCTTCAGAGTTAGGATTTCCCTCTTGCCTCTGCTTGAAATGAGGGGAGAAGCTGGGGACTTGGTCAGGACAACAGTGCTATGTGGGAAGTACGCCTGGCCCCACAGTGCCCTGGTCAGTGCTGTGTAAGGAGCAGGCTGGGCTGGACAGGGTACAGCCTGTGAGAGCCTCTGGGCATGGGGCTGCCCAGATAGCCATGGCTCCAAGAGGAACAGAGACAGGTGGCTTTGCCCACTGACCCAGGACAGACAGGCCAGCAGCATCCACAGCTGGAGCCACTGGATTGGCTCACTGTTGCTCTGCCATGTGGCAGCTGCTGGCTCCTACTGGGGTTTCCGCTTCTTATTCCTAGAGAGGGGATGAGGCCAGGGCAGGTTCAGGCACCTGCTAGCCTGGGTGTCTGTGGCCAGGCCTTTTTCTTCTTTCCTCAAGTGTGAGCAGTTGGGGTGCTAGGCAGCCATGTGTCTGTAAATGCTGAATCCTAAGCTGCCCCCTGCATCAGGGAAGATGGGGCCTGAGGCAGTGGGAAGGCCTGTAGAAGAGTGTTGGATGGCTGCTGGGCCTGGCTCCTACGTTGGAGGATAGGGTCACCCAGCCTGGCGTGGCCCAGGAGTGTGAGGGGCTGGCCTTTGCGCAGCTCTTCTGGGCACCTTGGAGCTGCTGCTGGGTCAGTGCTGGCAGTCCGGGTGGCCACTGGGAGGTGAAGCTTGATGGTCAGGGTTCAAACAGTTGACTCAGAAGACGTGTCTTTGTTTTTCCTTTTAGGCTACAAAATTTGGATCCCAAGCAAGTCAAAAGGTAAAGAGTTTTAAAGTCCTAATGCACTGATGTGCGTCTGC
This sequence comes from Xerus rutilus, assembly GCA_028644305.1. Lineage (NCBI taxonomy): Eukaryota > Metazoa > Chordata > Mammalia > Rodentia > Sciuridae > Xerus > Xerus rutilus. Next base: position 179,227,988 of record CM053401.1, read on the forward strand.
CATCACGTGTAGGGTCTGGGATCTTTCTGGCCCTGTGCCTGGGGCCCAGGGATCCTGGCACAGAGGGCCTCATGTCATCAGTGGGGTCACCTCAGTGCCTGTACAATTCACTTGGAGACCAGAGGCTCCCCTGCCAGAGACTGCCCGGTGCGTGGCTGTCCCTCAGGCTACTGGCCCAGTGCTTTGCACTGTAGCCCATGGTGGGCCCAGCCCTCGTTTCGTTTTTCTTCAGCACTTGGTGTGGCCCTAGCAAGCCACAAGGTACTCAGGGCTGTCCTCCACTGTGCTGTGGGCAGGGCTTTAGGGTCTGCCTTTGGCCCATCACCAGGAGTCCGGTTCCCAGGAGGCCCCTGTGGCCTGCAGCTCTTGCTGCCTGTGGGTGCTTCCTCCTCGAAGGGGCTCTTCCTGCTGCACACCCCTAGCCGTGCCCCAGAGTCTCGTCCTCACTTTGTCCTGGAGCCTGTGTTAGGCTTCTGGGTCACACTCCTGGATTCTGGAATGTGGTGAGTTTGAAACAGAAAAGTGTCCATCAAGACCCTGGCACAGGCTGGCTCGAGGCTGGTGATACCGTCCAGTGCCACCATGAGCACAGTTTGGCCGAGGGCTGTGCCCCCTGCTGCCTGTGTTCTCAACACCGCCCTCCCCCGCTCTCTTCCTGCTCTCCTGTCTCCATGCCATCTGGGCCAAGTTTTGGGGCTACAAGCAGCAGCCAGAGCCGGTAAAGCCCATGTCTGCTGGTGCATGCTGCCCCATCTGCCGGGAACCTGCTTCACGCTGCCCACAGTTGTCCCCTGCACTGTCCCTCTGTGTGTGTTGCACTTCCATCTCCCTGGGCTGGAGGCAGCCCTCAGCTTCCCTCAGGGCCAGATCCCATGCTCTGGATGGCCTAGGGAGCCCCAGGAAATGGGGCTCATCAGGGTTTTTATTAGGTTCAATTAACTCAACCCAAACCATCCCTAGAAATCTCACCCTGCTGAGGAGGATGCTTCTGTACTGTGTAGTCATCCACCCTAATGTCTTTTGTCTCTGCTTTTTCTGGCTTTGCCAGAAGGGGGAGGTCATGCCACACCCCAGGCAGCTCTGTCTCCTGGAGGCCTGCTCTTCCCCAGTGGCTCTCCCTCTGCTTCTGCCTGAGCCTCCCCTGCTGGTGGGCCTCCAAGTCTGCTCCTGGGAGAGCAGGGTGCAGCCCTGCAGGCAGCTTGCCACTGCCAGCCGCTGTGCTCGTGACGAGAGCCAGGGCTCAAGGAGGCTGCTCTCGTGGGAAGCCAGCTGGGGCCCAGGCAGCTCCCTTCCTTTACGAGTGTCTCCTGGCCTCCCCGTCCTGGTGTCATCTGCTGTGACCCTGCCCCCATGAATGCCCTCATCCCGCGGTCAGCAAAGTTCATGCTGGGCCGTGGCAAGTGCCGCTGCGCGGGCTCATGTGATGTCCCCCTCGACAGGCTTCGGAGCTGGGCCACAGCCTGAACGAGAACGTCCTCAAGCCTGCGCAGGAGAAGGTAGAGCAGCACCAGGGGCCAAGTGCTTGTTGTCCCACCAGACGTCCATTTCCAGGGGATGTGGGCATGTGCTGGGGGCTGCAGACCACCTGTTCCCGCACCAGTGAGGCCCAGCTGCCTCCCTGTTCCTTTGGCCCAGGCAGCCACCTCCATCCCTGCTGGGACCCACTCAGCTAGCTCAGTCAGTCCTGGAGCCCACCTCCCCTCTGCCTCACACCCCAGCGGCCCAGCCACGGGGCATGGACCTGCCTGTCCTCAGACTAGAATGTGAGGGCGTGGCCAGCAGCCCACAGAGCAGCTGGGGCAGGAGCCCCCCTCTGAGGAGTCCTTGTAGTGATGTCCCAGGAGGCCAAGGTCGGGTTGTGTCCTTTGCGGCACTGAACATGACAGTCATCCCTCTGGCGGGTCCAAGGGGCTCACACTGGCACCCCGCACCCCTATAAGCTTATGTCCCCCTCATCATGCCTTTTAATTTGTGCAGGTGAAAGAGGGAAGGATTTTTGATGATGTGTCCAGTGGGGTCTCCCAGTTGGCATCCAAGGTAGGGCGGCCCCACCTGGTGTGCGGGCATGGTGAAGCCAGTCTCCATATTCCAGGCCCTGGCGTAGGCACCACGGTGGGAGAGGAGGCCTGGTGCTTCGTGCCCCACGAAGCCACGGAGTAGTGGCCACTGTCTTCTGGTGCCCGAGGGCTGGAGGAATATGGAAACAGCTTGACGGGTGGGGCCTTGGCAGCCACTGACCTGTCGCTTCTTCCCCTCGTCTTGCTGCCGCTGGCCTTTCCCTCGGTAAGTGCCGGTGCCTGCCTCTGGCTGTCACCAGCCCGTTAGTGCTGCAGAGCCTGTGTGGGGTGTGTGTGGTCTTGTTGCCCAGCCTGGGTGCTGCTGGCCTTTCCCTGGGTAACTGCCAATGCCTGTGTGGGGGGTGTGTGGTCTTGTTGCCCAGCCTGGGTGCCCTGGGCTGGGAAGCCACTAAGGACCTTCTGTCCACCATGAAGAAGGCTGAGCCAGCCAGCAGTTTTCACTCATGTCTCCTTTCTCCTCCCAAGTGTTGGATGTGAGCTTGCAAAGGCCATGGCCTTTCATTCTCCACACAGGGTCCCATCTCCAACAGCAAATAGCTTGCTTAGGATGAACCCTGAGGAAAGTAGGGGACAGCCCCACACTAGTGCATGCCTGTGTTCCCAGTGACTTGAGAAGCTGAGGCAGGAGGGTGGTGAGTTCAAGGCCAGCCTGGCAATTAGAAAGTAAATAAAAAGGGCTAGGGATGCAGTTCAGTGGAAGAGCGCCTCTGGGTTCAGTCCTCAGTACTGCAGAAAGGCAGCCAGCCAGCAGCAGATTGTGCGTGTGGTCTGGGCACCGCTGTGTTGCTGTGTGTGTCTGTGTGGGTGCGTGGCACCCTGATTTCTGAACTGTGCCCAGGTCTTCCCAGCAGTGCACATTTGCATTTGTGTCACAGGCCTCTGGAGCCACTGTGCTGTGCAGAGTGGGGCCCTGGCTAGTCATCTTCTCTCTTCCAGGTCCAGGGAGTTGGTAGCAAGGGATGGCGGGACGTCACCACCTTCTTTTCTGGAAAGGCAGAGGATCCCTCAGAGAGGTATGCAGTGACCCCAACCCAGGGTCCTGTGTCCCACGGTGCTGCCCTGGCCCCACTTCTCATGGGCTTTCTGAGAGGCATCCTGGGCCCTGGGCCCTGCCTCTGCTCAGGTGCTATGTCCACAGGGCTCTTCTGTAAGTGCATCGTCTGATGCCCAGGGCTCCTGCTTGTGGGCTGAAGCCACTTTCTCTCCCTTCCCGATGCACTGTTTGGTAAATAGCCCCAACTCTAATGACTGACAGAGTGTGGGCTCTGGCAGCAAGAGACTGCGTCCTTCCTGGCGAGTTCTTTACCCCGTCCCTGGGGTGGCCCTCACTCAGGCCCCTTCCTCCTGCTTTACAGTGAGTGCGACAGTGCCCTCCTGGTGCTTTGACCACAGGCACGGCTCGGAAAGCTCAGCAGGGCCGGCAGCCCCTGCCCAGTACAGCACTGAGCTGGGCCCATGGAGCAGTCACCCCACTGGGCAGCCTGGGGCTCCAGGGGCTGAGTGTGGCGTTGCCATCTGTTGAGTTTCTCCTTCTTTCTGTAAAGACCCCTGGAGGGCCACAGCTATCAGAACAGCAGCGGGGACACCTTCACAAGTGGCACCATAGACCAGAGCTTCTGGGAGACCTTTGGGAGCACTGAGCCCCCCAAGGCCAAGTCCCCGAGTAGCGACAGCTGGACCTGCGCGGATACCTCCACAGGGCGGAGGAGCTCGGACAGCTGGGACGTGTGGGGCTCGGGCTCTGCTTCGAACAAGAACAGCAACAGCGACGGCTGGGAGGGATGGGAGGGCGCGGGTGGTGAGGGCAGGGCCAAGGCCAGCAGGAGGGCAGCGCCGTCTGTGGCAGCCGACGACGGCTGGGACAACCAGAACTGGTAGGGCCCTCAGCCAGTTCCCAGCCCCGCTGGGGCGACTGCTCTGTGTGCACTTCGCCCTCGTCCTAGTTCCTCCTTCCTCTTGACCCAAGAAAAGCAGCCACCGCACGAAGGCAGTGTCTCAGCCGGACTTGAGTTGGTGCCTGGGGCGGTGGGGGTGTTTGTGGGGCTGCGCTCTCCCGGGCTGTGCTCTCCCAGCCCACGTGCCTCTCAGGACTCCAGGACGGGGCAGCTGCTCAGGCTCACCAGCCACTGCTGGGGGCAGGCCTTGGGGTGCAACCTCGCACAGTGCGGTCAGCCGTCCAGGCTGTGGAGTGCCCTTGTGCCTTTAAAGAATTGTGCGAGTTTTTTTTCTTTTCCCTTGAAGAAAATGCGCGGAGTCTCAGAGACGGACATGCCGAAGCCAGTACTGGAGCTCGCGCTGCCGCCCAGCCCCTGGCTTGGTCCACACCTCCTGTGGCCCTTGCTCTGATGCTCATTGTCCTGACCTCTGGCTTTCCTGCTGGCCGTTTCCAGCCCCCATTTTGCCAGAAAAGCCTCCATGGACAGCTGATTGAGGCTTAGTGCCTCTGGCCTCAGCCCTTGAACTTGCCTGTCCTGGAATGCCCTGGACACCTCCGATGAGCAGAGTGGGCTGAGGCGGCAGGCTCAGCAGACTGGCCCTGTCATCCTGATTGAGGGACCTGGTCCGGCTGTCACCAGAGCAGGTGGGGCTCCAGGGCCTCCCTGGAGACCCTGCTCCTAGGAGGGATGCCTGCCGGCATTCTGTTGGCTGTCCACCATGGTCAGCTCTCCCCATCCAGGCACCTGGAGGGTCACCACATGGTGGCTGTGCCCATAGCTGCCCCTCCTGTGCCCCGCCTTGTGCTGTGGTGTTGGGTCTGAATGCCGTGGGGCCCACCCAGGCTTTGAGCCTCCTGGACTGAGGAGTGTAGCCAAGCCCCTGTGCCTTGGCAAGGCCCCAGTTCCCTACAGATGGCGCCTGCCACGGGCTGCTGCAGCCTGGCAGGGGCACACTGGGCCTCCTCCATGCACCCGGTGCTCCTGTGGCGTGTGCCTTGCCTGTCCCGCCCTAGCTGTGCTCATCAGATCCCATGTGTGCCATGGGCCTTGGACTCGGAGAGCCCTGCTGGGTGGCTGTGTGGCTCTGTAGGTGGCCAGTCTCAGGGAGGGAAGGTGTGGCTCCCAGCACTTGTCACTGAAGGAGGGTCCTGCCACCACTGGCTGAGCTGAGGGCCAGCATGAGAAGCTTCGGGGCAGAGAACCATGAGCAGTCCCGGTGCAAAGCTGGGGAGTGGTCAAGCACCAGGCTCAGCTTGCGTCCCCGTGCCAAGGCCTGTCCCAAGGGGCTCCCTTGGATGTAGGGCAACCAGCACCCCACACGAGGGGCCTTTGTTCTAGTCCAGGAGGCCCTCTACCCTGGGTTCATGGGGAGTGGAAGATGGCCCCTGCTTCCCTGGTCCCCATTTGAGCTTGCTTCAAAGGAGTGCTGAGGCCACTTCCAAGACCCCTCACAAGAGGGCAGACTGCTGAGTCTGACCCCTGTGCTGTGTGGGGGCCACTGGTTAAAGGGAATCCCATAAAACACATGGGAGTAGGGCAGCTGGTGAACCCTGGAGGGTCGCTTTCTACATGGGAATGGGTGGACAAGGACAGGTGAGCCAGCAGCCCCACATGCACTGCCCTAGCTGGGACCCAGGAGGTGCCCACTGTTGTCCTCCTGAGAGCCTCAGGCTTCACTTTGAGCTGGACACCTCAAGGGTTGGGTGACCCAGCAAGGGGCTGAGCCGCCCTGGCTGGTCAGGCTGCCTGGGGAGTTGGGGGGGTGGCAAAAGGGACAGGCAGTAGCTCCTGACAACAGCAGGCCCATGGTGTTGAGGCTCCTGCACATGCTCTAGACCTCACTGGACAGACAACAGAACGCTGCCTCCATCTCAGCCTGTGCCCTGACACCACACTGACCTTTGCTGGAAGAGGTTTGGAGGAGACAGCTGGTGGCCCCAGGGGACTGTCCTGTCTTGGAGCACTTTAGGGCAAAGCTGCCAGACAGGTGAGTGTTAGGCACAGGTCTCAGGTCAGGTGTGGTCACAATGGAGTGTAGTTTCTGGGTCTGCTTTTGGATCTAGCTTGGCCTTGGCTTCTGGCCAGCTGGATGGGCAAGTGGACAGCGAGGTTGCCCAGACCTCCCTCCCGCCCTGTAGGCACCAGCCTGACTAGTAGGCACATTTCAAGGCAGCCTGTCATTTCTGGAGTCCTTAGTAGACTGGCGTTCTGAGCAGCTACTGGACAGCCCCTCGTCACACCCATTCAATGCTTTGTCATCCCTAGCCCTAACCAGCCCATGCTGGCAGGGCCCAGATGTGGCCCAGCAGGGAGAAAACCAAGCTGAGCCTGTTACGGGTGGTGGGATGAGTGAACAGGGGCAGCTGGAAGGAGGTCTGGTCCTGTCCTGTTCCAGCCAGCCAGCAGGAGGGTTGAGGGTCCACAGAGGCTTTTCCTGCAGGCCTTTGGGGTCACCCACACCTATTGGGACTAGAGGAAGAGGGATTTCTAGCATGGGACCTCAGAGCTCACCTGTCTCCTCTGAACCTCAGCATCTAAGAGGTCTGAAGGGTACTGGGGGTGCTTTGCAGGAGATCTGGGCAGGCCCAGGGGTGAAGAGGCATGGGACTACCCATGTGGAGCTCATGGTGCTGTGAGCCACAAGTGCCCAAGGCTGCTGGGCCAGCACTACAGTCTGGTCTAAGGGCTTGGGGTCTGGTTCGGTCCTTAAGAGCAGAGTCTGGCATGGGGATGTGGGTATTGTCAGTGGGGCATCAGGGAAGCAGGTTGTCTTTTCCTAGTGGGTCAGTCACTGACCAGGGAGCCCCGGGCTAGGTGTGACCTTCCAAGCCTCTCCTTGAAGGAAGTTCTGAGCAGCTGACCCTGGCCCCCAAGATCTTGGGCCCCACAGCTGCCATGACTATAGACATTAGCCTCCCATTAGCAGAATGTATCTTCAGGGACATGACCAAGGACAGGCTGGCCGAGTTCCTGTCAGGTCTGCCTGGGGCTGGGGATCCGCTTAAGCACTGGTCACAGACTGACTTGCAATACAGCTGTGGGCCATTGGGGGGGTGCTGAGAAGGCTTCCCTGGGGACCGTGCTCACCAGACCTGTGCAGAGCCAAGGACTTACGGGAAGCGCATGGTGTGGACAAGGATCTGATCCTGGGAGCACTGGATTGGGGGTTCTGGAGCATATAGGAGGAGGGGAGGGAGTGGAGACTGGGTGGCCCCTTCCCTGATGGCAGCCTGGGAGCTGCTCCAGCCTGCTCACTTAAAATAGGCTGCCAGAGGCCCCAGCACCCACCAGCTCTACCCAGGCTGCATGTGGTGGCCTTCCCTGTGAGCTCCTCTGTGGGATAGGCACTCTGGGAATGAGGAGTAAGGTGCTTGGTCCTCGCTATCCCTGGTGGTTCCCCTGCATGTACACTGGGGTCCTTTGTTCCCGTACTGCTGTGTCTCTCCTTGGATACGCCCCAGGCAGCAGCACAGAGAAGGGTGGGGACTGGGGACATGGGTATTGGAGGCGGGGCCTTTCATAAGCCCTGTCCTAACTGTGGCCACAGCAGGACCAGAATGGATCGGAAGGCCCTGGGGAGTGAGGGACACTGTCCTTGGAGCAGGAGGAGGTTGGTGACTTGCCTGCAGTCCTGGGGCTGGGTGAATAGGGGAGCCACTAGGGGATCCACTCAGGGCTGTGAGGATGCCCTTGACCTTTCAGGAAGGTTGGGATAGGAGCTGAGCTCCTAGGTGGGTAGCGGGGCCAGGATGCAGCCTGGAGACCTGGGCTGCCCTGAGTGTTCACTAACCCCGTGGGGCACAGAGAAGGTAATGTCCAGCAGAGAGGGTGGGGAGGTGTTTCAAACTTCAACAGGGTCCAGTGGCCTGGGAATGCTGGGGGCTGTCCAGCTGGAGCCTTTGTAGCTAGATGGGGCCCAGCACATAGCTGCCTTCCCTCCAGGCTGCTGATGCCAGGGTCTCCTTGTGGTGGTTGCTCGGCACTGGCTTAGCACCCCAGACTTGATTCAATTCCGTGGAAGGGGAGAAGGTCCAGGATGGGGCTGTGTGGCTAGCAGCTTTCCCACTGGGCAGGGTCTTCCCTTGGGGAGGGGCTGTTGCTTGGTGGCGATACCCCAAACACACACTGGGAGAGGTGTGCAGTGGGGGTCCTCTGTTCAGCTGGGTGGGGTTTGGGGTCTGGGTCAGTCAGGACTTGGAGAAGGAACCTAACCCCACCATGGGGGCTGTGGGCTGTGCTCTCACCTGCCCTCTGCTCAATACAGAGGGCCAGGGGCTTCAGCTGTGAGCGTGCTTGCCTCCTCCCGAAGGCTGGAGACAGTGCTGGTCAGGAACCTCGTTTGGAGGCCAGCCCAGCCAGCATGTTTCTCCACCAACCCTGGGGACAGGTCGCCTCAGCTCACGTGACCCAGACCAGGCTGTTGGTGCCCTGGCCCCTCCCTGCCCCTGCAGCCGTCACTGGGTCACGCTAGCCACCTCTGTACTGTCAGCCCTCTGAGCATCCTGTCTCTGACTCCCAAACCCATTGAGCAGGCCCCAGCCCCCATGTAACCCGGGCAGGTGCTGCCCTAGACGTACCTTCTGCTGCTCTTGTTCACTTCCATTGTCTCAGATGCCCTTTCTGCTTTGAGGTTGGGCCTGGGAGAGACCTTCCATGTGTCCAATGACCAAACAATGCCCCAAGCTCAAGGACTCCCATGAGCAGGAGTCCATAGCCACCACCCATGCAAGGCACAGAGCAGCTGGGGGTTCAAGATCCTGTTGTCACTCAGTCCCCCAGCTGTGTGCATCCACTGTGGACGTGAACACCAGGGGCAGGGTGGGAAGGCCCCATTGCAGCCCCAACTCCATCCTTAGAATCAGCCTTGGGTGGCAGCAGGGAACAGCATCCACAGGTCACCAGCCTCTGGGCCCCCACAAGTGTCTGGGGCCAGTCTGCATGGCTCACAGAGGCACAGATGACAAACTCTGGCTGTGTGGTCAGTGAGGGGGCCGGTGGGTAGGAGGCAAAGGGCCTAAGCTTCTCCTCCTGCAGGCTGTGCACCATGAGCCCCCGAGGCCACCCTCGCATCTGCTTCTGGCTGTGGCTGGGTACCACGTTGGCATGTGGGCTGGGACCAGGTAAGGGAGTCCTAAGGACGGTGCCCCCACCCCTGCAGGACGAGCCCTCTGCTGCTGGCTCTTGGTTTCCTTCTTCCAGCTGCTTAGTTAAGAGCTGGTGACAGAGTAGACGGGTGCACGGGAGGCGCTTCTGTGTGTCCCCCACCTTCAGCTTCACATTGGCCTGCAGTCTTCCCACCGGCCTTGGGATGCTTTTGTATTTTCTGTTTCTCTCTGCATCTCCTGTTCGTAAAGTTGCTTAATTCTGTCACATTCACGTTTTGCTTAGCTATTCCACGAATACCTTCAGCATTGTTTTCAGACAGCACGCGTCTTGATAGAGACCCCTTTCAACCTACTCCCCACCCTGAGATCGTAGCTCCCACCCATCTCTCCCTCCTGCACTGTCTCCTGGGGTCTCTGGAGGCGACAGGGACACCTCCACCTGGCCCCTACCTGTCTGCAGCCAGGCTTCTCAGTGCACCCTGGGGAAGGTATGTGCTGGAGGTGCCTCCCTGGGGAGAAGTTCTGACCCAGTGGGTTTTGAGGGGCGAGTTTCTATCAACAGAACCTCTGAACCTCTCAGTTCATGCTGGGACCTTGCTTCCCTGGCTGGGTGGAAGTGACTCTGTGGCAGTCCAGGCTCCTACACACTGCTGTTCTCATTCTTGGTGGCTCCTTGTCTGTCTGCATCTGTAGGTCCTGGGTCAACTTCAACATCTGGTGTTATAGGGCCCCGCTTCCCGCCTGCTGACGATGGAGCCACAGGGCAACTGGAGCCCAGGTCTGGCCTGGAGACCTGCGGGCTTCTGATTCCCCAGCCCATCCTCTCTGGTGGAGACGTACCTAGACTGACCTTGGCTCCTTCTCAGAATAACCCAAAGCAATGAATCATGGACAGGGACCAAGATTTCAGTTAGAAGGGAGCCTCCTTTGTCAGGTAGACCAAGTCACTAAGCAGTTCCACCAGGACAACGTGTGCTCAGGCAAGCTCAGGTGAAGGCAGAGACGTCACTCCCTCTCGTGTAGGTTCCCCAGGGTGGAGGCTTGGGCAGGCCTCCAAGTGAGGGGCAGAGTGGAGGAACAGAAGCCTCCTCATGGGCAGAGTGGGGCCTGCCACAGCTGGTGCCTCTGAGCTCCCTCCTCGTCCGCACACACTCCTGCCTTTCAGCAGGCGACTTCCAGGGCATCTGGGCCCCTTCGGACCCATCTGGAGACCAGCTCAGCTGCTTCCTGTTGTGAATGGGTTATTGTGTCTGTTGGGTGTTCCCAGCCTGGCCCATGCGCCCCAGTTCACAGTGTGGTGGCCAGAAGAGGCCCATCTCTGTCTCCATTTTCCAAAAATAGCTGCTCACTGCATAGAGCCCAGAAGTTTCCTGGGAGGTCAGCCCAGGCCCACACTGCGCTCCTGTTCCCACCAGCTGTGGGCCCCTCTTGCCACAGCAAGAGTCACTCCCGCGCCTGGGGCTGAGGCTGCGTGGGCGTGTGCATGCATAGACACACAACGGTGTGTGCGCACAGGCAGGCAGGCCTGAGTGGGTTCCTGTGTAGGTGCACAGGCAGTACCATGTGACTGTGCTTCTGGGTGGGGACTCTTCACTCAGTGTGTCCCCAAGGGACGAGTCAAGCTGGCAGTGACCTTGACACCTCTAGGGAATCTGCAGGCACACACAGCTGCTTCTCCTGAGACTGCCTGGCAACCGGGAAACCTCAGGCTGCCACAGTTCCCTGGGGGCTGGCGTCTCTGCCACCGAGACAGTGCTGCCCTCCTGGGCACAACCTCGGGTCAGAGACACCGGAGCAGGAAGTTCCTAGTGCAGCCCTGTTGCTGGTTCTCAGCCCCAGGCAGGCCTTTCCCTGAGAGCTCCCCAGGGGACAAGGCCTCACATGCCCAGGGTGCCCTGTGTCCCTCCAGAGCCCCAGGATGGGGCAGTGCTCCTCGGATCTCAAGGCAGGCCCTTCTCGCTCTCCTCACAGCTGGGCCCAGCGGAAGAGGAGGTTGGCTGGGCACTGGTGCCGGTCCTGACCTCCCCCTCCTGTCTCTACAGTGAGTGGCCACCTAAGGCTGACTGTGCTGCCTGAGGACAGGCTACAGATGAAGTGGAGAGAGCCAGGGGGGAGTGGCCTGGGCTACCTGGTGCAGGTGAAGCCCATGGCAGGTAAGGGGCCTGAACGTCTCTCCTTGGTTCCTTCCCTGTGTTGGGGTGGTCAGCACGGTGGTCACTGTCTCACGCAGGCCAGCAGCCCCCCATCCTTGAGCTTTGCTGCTGTGTGGTGGGTGACGACCCCCTGATGCAGTCTCTGTCATTTTTGCATTCTGTTCCTCTCTCCCTTGAGGACACGTCTGCCCTGTGCCCACCTGCACCCTCAGCACACAGCACATAGAAGGCGCTCAGAACACACGCGCTGAGAAAGGACTCCCTCCCAGAGCGAGTCTCGGGGCCTGAAGGGACTTCCAGAATGGCCTGGACTCTGCATGTGGCCTGAACAAGGGCAGAATACCTGGCCCAAATGTCCACTCTGGTAGTTCGGCAGGGGATATGGTGGTGCCTAAAGGGCCAGTGCAGGCTCAGACCACAGGGTACCTGGCCCAACACCCCTTGGTGCTCTGTTATCCCCGTTTCTATATTGCTGAGTTGATTTGCAGACATCTTACCTAAAGGTTTTTTTCCCTCCTGTACTAGGGATTGAACTTAGGAGTGCTCTATCACTGAGCTGCATCCCCAGCCCTTTTTATTTATTTATTTATTTTGAAACAGGGTCTTGCTAAGTTGCTGAGGCTGGCCTAGAACTTGGATCCACCAGCCTCAGCCTCCCAAGTTGCTGGAATGGGTGTACCACCATGCCCGGCTTGCAGCTGCTTTTGTGTGTGTGTGTGTGTGTGTGTGTGTGTGTGTAGCTGGGGATTGAACCTAGGCCTTGTGCATGTGAGGCAAGTACTCTATCAACTGAGCATATCCCCAGCCCTTGCAGCTACCTGTTTTGTTTTTTTTTTAATAATGAAATAGGATAATTTTTTTGTATATTTTGTTTAGTTGTAGATGAACACAATATCTTTATTTATTTTATGTGGTGCTGAGGATCAAACCCAGTGCCTCACGTATGCGAGGCAAGCGCTCAACCGCTGAGCCATAGCCCCAGCCCCGCAGACACCTTTTGATATGTAAAATTATCATTATTCAGTTTAAGATATCCACTAATTTTTATTGTGACCATTTTATTTGACTCATAGGATACTTAGAAGTAAATTTCTTGGTTTTAAAACAGGAGGGATTTTCTGCCTACTTCTTGTTCTGAATTTCTTGCTTAATTATGTGTGGTTAGAAATGCTTAATGTGATTTTAATGCGTTGGAAAGTAACTTCTTCTATGGCCCTCATTTGGTCAATTTTGGTAAATGTCCATTTGACCTCGAAAGTACATGCAATTTTTGCTGGGTGTCACTTTCCAGTGCTCATAGTAAGCCTATCTATTTATTTCATGTTTCAAGTTTCTTGTGTCATTACTAATTTTGTGTCCATTTATCTGGTTCGTTGCTGGGAAGCATTTTGCATCTTCACTGTGGCTGTGAACGTGTCCCCCATGGCGTTGTTTTGCATGTGGAGGCCTGGTCTGGTGCAACATGATTAGCACCCACGTGTCTCCTAGCAGATGGGGCCTTTCCACTTGGAGGCCCTTATGGGCCTGTGTTCCATCCTATTTCCTGCTTTTGTGTATCCGTCTTGGTGTAGCAGGCAGTGTTCACATTAAATATCTTTCCTAGTTCTTTCACTCTCAACTTCTCTTCTAAGCAGCATACAATTGGGTGTTATTTCTATCCAGTGCAGCAATTTTGGCCTTTTAATTGATATATTTTATCCATTTATATTTAATGAAATTGTAGATTTTAATTTTAAACTACCATCTTCCTATTTGTTTTCTTTTTGTTATTCTTCTTGTCAATTTTATTCTTCTTTCTTGACTTCTTCTGAGCTGATGTTTTTTGGGAGGGTACTGGGGATTGAACTCAGGGGCACCCGACCACTGAGCCACCTCCCCAGCCCTATTTTGTGCTTTATGTAGAGACAGGGTCTCACTGAGTTGCTTAGTGCCTCGCTGTTGCTGAAGCTGGCTTTGAACTCGTGATTCTCCTGCCTCAGCCTCCCAAAGTGCTGGGATTACAGGCGTGCACCATCGCGCCTGGCTTCTTGAGATGACATTTTTATGGAAAAATCTGAATATACTTATAAGGAAGTGTAGCACAAGGAAGCTCATGCTCCAAGCTCCACTTCAACAGTTATCAAATGCACCAATGTCACTGCACATCTCTCTCCTCAACTCACTCCATACATTGGTGTCTTAAAGTAAATCCTAGACATCATGTAATTCTGTCTCTAAATATTTCAGTATGTTCTGTAAAAGAACAGGCTTGAAAACAGCCTAGTACCCTTCAAATGTCCCCAAATTAAAACTACTTCAGAATTGTTAAATATTTAATTATGTTTGAACTTTCTAGCTCATCTAATGAGTAGCTTTTACAGTTGGCTTATCTAAATTGGGACCCCAAAAGGATCCACACGTCTTCTTGGGCTCATCTGTCTCATGTAATTTCTCATCTGCAATAGTTCACCTCTCTCCCTTCCCTTGACATTTATTTGTAGAAGAAATGAGATTCCAGGGTTCTTGTTCTACAGAGGCATCTCTGTGATGTGTCTTCTGTGGCAGTTGGACCCCGGACGTCTGGTCAGATTAAGGTCTGAGCACACTTGCTGACGAGTCTTTGTCGGTTCTGGGCCATTCCTCCTGGACCATAGCTGAGGAATGCAACCTCTGCTGACTCGTTTTGTGTGTGTGAAGTTAAGATTGGTCGGTAGGTGTGGGACGTGGACAGGTGTCCCCTCAGCTTAGCAGTTACCTGCTGGTGGCCACTGGGGAACCCCAGCCATCATGTTCACTGTGGCTGTGGCCTGTCCCCAGGGGCACCAGAGCCTCAGAGCAGCACGCCCCACGCACCTTCCATGCCCTGTAGCTATGTGGCTACAGTAAGTCTCAGACATCCCAGTGGTAGGGAGTCGCACCTCGCTGCAGGTGGGCTCGTGTCCAGTCCCTTTCTGCTGTGACAGAGTGTGATGTGTAGATAGTGGAGGCTTATGTGGCTCACGGCCCTGGAGGTTGGGAGCCCAAGAGCATGGTGTGGTCATCTGGAGGGCCTGGCGCTGCCGTGACATGTGGAGGGGACAAGACAGGGAAGGAAGCACTGGTTAAATCACCCCACTCACCAGGAAACCACTTCCACAAAATAGGCAGTGCTCCATGGCGCTTTTACCATGGCAGCCAAACGTCAACATGAGAGTGAGGGGCACTGGACCATGGCAGGTCAGGGGGGTGTGCGCCTGGATTTAAATCCTTGTTCCGCCACCGAGTAGCAGTGTGACGGGTCCTGGTGCCGTAGATCTCTCACTGTAAGATGGTGTGGTGAGGTGGCGAGGCTCCTGAGATTTGATGCCCCTGAAGTGCTTGGGCTGGGCCGGGGCACAGCAGGTGCTCGATACAGGCTAGCTGCCGGCAGCAGGAACCTGCCCGCATCTCTCCCCTCACACCTCATGCCACCGAGGCGCTCAGGAAACGATCCTGGCGTCCTTGCTGCCGTCCCTCCCCGGGTGTGTGCCCCCGGGCACTGGGGCCAGAGGCTCTGCAGCACCTCTGCAGGCTGGCTGCCCCCCGGCCCAGCCCAGGCCGCGCATTCTGCCTCTGTCCTCTGAGGGTTGTACAAAGGACGCTTCTTTCCTCCACCACAGAGGGCTTCACTCTGGAGAAAGTCCCTCCCGTCACTCACCTCCTCTCTCCGCTGGCCTCAAGGAGGAGCTGGGGACAGCCTGGAGGGCTTCTCGCCCACATGCACATGCCCCACGTGCTCACGTACATGCAGAGGCACCTGCGTGTGCACACAGGCACACTCACCCTGGTGGTCTCAATGGCTCTCCCACTCCCACCGCAGGGGACTCGGAGCAGGAAGTGACGTTGACCACGAAGATCCCCAAGGCCACTGTGGGCGGCCTGAGCCCCTCTAAGAGCTACACCTTGCAGATCTTTCAGCTCACTGGCTCCAGGCCCGTCCTGCTAGTGCAGAGGGAGTTTGTGAGTAAGTCTACTGTCCTCCTCTGGATCCCAGTCCGGGGTAGACATGGATAACAGAGTTCTGGGCTGGAAGGTGAGGCCTCAGTTGGTACCCAGCTCATCCCATGAGGTGCCTCTGGTCTTGTGTCCTGCTTTTGACATCCTCACCCAGCCCCAGGGTCAGAGGGTGGTTTGTGGAGCCCATGGTGTGCTGTCCTGGGAAGAACTGTGTGTGCAGGCCCTCTGCTCCCACCCTGAAGGGTGGGGTCCTGACAGCCCCTCATCTCTCCGCAGTTGAGGATCTGAAGAGTAACTCCTTGGGCAGGAGCAGCCGGAGGCCACCAGGGGCAGCTCTGGAGCCCACCCCCTCCCATGTGCGAGCCCCAGACCCTGAGCTGGCCTCTGATTCCAGAGTCACCTTCACCCCAAGCCAAGACCCTCCCACTCTTGGTGGGTCAAAGGGGAGTGAAGTGAGCTGCCGGGAAGGAAGGGAGCAACCCGGGGCATCTCCTGATTCTCATGATTGGCCAGGAAGTTCTCCTTTAAGTCTGACAGAGCATGCTTCAGCTTTAACTTAAGCTTGTCTGCTATGCTCCCAGCTTCTTTCAAACCCAGGCACTAGGGACAGAGGTCTCTGACCCCTTAGGAGCCCCCACTTGGTCTGGGAGGTGAGAGGTGGCAGCTGACTCTCCACCCTCAGGAGTACCCAGTGTGGATCAGCAGCAGCTTGAGCAGAGCTGGTCCTGGGGCCCCAGGGTGCAGGATTCTGCTCAGCAGCCCCCAGACCTGGAGAGGCAGAGCCATAGCGTGGCCGCTGCTGGAAGGAGAGAGAAGCCGGGTAAGTGGGTGCTCCATGGCCGGTGCAGGGCCAGGCGGGTGGGCTCCTCAGAGGGAGGATCTGCCTCCCCAGGCTTGGAGCTGAAGGGAGGACTCTGTCACACTTGACACTGCCCCTCTCCAGGGCATCCTGTGGTCAGGGCCCTGTGCTTCCACTGTGTGTCCCAGTAACTCGGGGCCTGCTGGACCACACTCCACCCACTAGGGCCTCTGGAGGCTCTGATGGGGGCTGAGCCTCCCCCATCAGACGGGGTCTGACCCCAGTGGTGTACAGCATCGATGACGCTCCGAGGCCTCGTCCCTGGGGCCCAATCTACCTGGCATGCATGGTCTATGCACAGTTGTCAAGGAAACCCATACGGGGGCTCTTTGTCTCCACAGAGCTGTGGAGCCTCAGGAAAAAGGCCCCAGCTGGCAGCCTCTGGGCAGCACCAGCCCTGCCCCATTCGCAGGTTGCTGTGCCTGGGCTGTCTGTCGTGCTGACCCCTACACCCTTCAACAACCCACAGGCAGCTGGGCCTGGGTACATGCTGACGTCTCAGCTGCAGGGAGGCAGGCTGGGTGGACAGTGATGGAGGGCAGAGGCAGACCCCAGGGCCAAGGCTGCTGTCAGCTCTCCTTCTGGAGGGTTTAGAGGGGCTGAGAGCACTGACCAGGGTCCCCATGGGATTTTCTGTCCAGTGAGACCAGCAGTCCTCCCAGGCCCTGTCCTCCTGAGACCCAGCCACCCAGCAACCCCAGGGAAAATGGTTCTGGGTCTGCAGCTGGTCCAAGAGCTGCTCAGGAGCCTCACCTGGCACCTCACCCCCTCCTGCCTCAGCTGGCTCCCAGTTCCGCTGCACACCCCCTATGCCTACTGACATGGTCTTCCTGGTGGATGGGTCCTGGAGTGTTGGCCGTGGCCACTTCCAGCAGGTCAAAGACTTCCTGGCCACTGTCATCTCACCCTTTGAGATTGGGCCAGATAAAGTCCAAGTAGGTGAGTACTGCCCTCCAGCCCTGGCCCCGGGTTGGCCCCCACAATGCCTTACCCCCCGAGGGAAGCCCACAGCCAGAGGCTGCCTGCTGGCTGAAGTCCAGGGTCTGAGAGAACCATGCAGCCCAGTCTCCTGCTCCAGCCAGGGCTCCTGATCCAGTCTGCGGGATTGGCTGCCCCCCCAGCAGACCGATATAGGCCCTGCAAAACTGTATCCCCCCTGGGGACCCCAGCAGGCTGTGTGCAGAGCGGGCAGCCTCAGGATGTGGTCCTAGCTTGCACGGTCCAACAGCCCTCTCTCTGCAGGCCTGACTCAATACAGTGGAGACCCCCAGACCGAGTGGGATTTGAACTCCTTCCGCAGCAGTGGGGAGGTGCTGGCGGCTGTGCGTGGCCTCCACTACAAGGGAGGGAACACGTTCACAGGTACCGCCTGGCCCCACGTCTGTGGGGGACCTGAGCCCTTGCTTGCCCTGCTGGTCTAACTTTCCTAGGCCCCTCCCACCCTGAAAACTGGTGAGAACCTGGGGAGATACCTCCATGAAGGGCAGAAACACCCTTTGTTTATCCTTGGTGAAAATGTGGGCCTCTGTCCCACATCTTGCTGAAAGTGAGTGGCCCCTCTGACCGCAGTTACTGCCGCACCCTCGCGCCCACCCCGCTGGATTTGGGCACAGCCCTGCTGACCATGAGTGCCCTCCTGAAGAAGAGGAGCCATCTTGCTCTCGGGTGCCTCAGCCTGGTGGGGCTGGACTGCTGGGGTGGGGGATGAACTGAGAGCCTGGGAACAGCCAAGGCCAAGAGGCACCCGAGAGCCACTGGCAGCCAGCAGCACCTGCCATTTATTTCTGCTTCTCCCAAGGCCTCGCCCTGACCCATGTGCTGGGGCAGAACCTGAAGCCGTCAGCTGGTCTCCGTCCAGAGGCAGCAAAAGTGTTGATTCTGGTGACGGATGGCAAGTCCCAGGATGACGTGCACACTGCTGCCCGTGTCCTCAAGGACCTGGACATTGACGTCTTTGCTGTGGGTGAGCCTCATGCAGCCTGGGTTGGAGTTCTCATAGCTGGAAGGCTCTGGGTGGCAGATGAGTCTGCACCCTAGCTTCACCCTCATGGCTATAGAACTGGGTGAGCCCTTGGCCTCTGAGCCTCAGCTTCCACAGCTGTGATGCCCAGAGACTAAGTCCCTGCTCTGGGGAGCTGCACTGGAGCCAGCACCTGCACGCTTGGGCACTGCTAGCACCCTACTCTTGTGAGATGACCTGGGTTTTTGTTTTTTTAATATTTATTTTTTAGTTGTAGGCGGGCAGAATATCTTTATTTTATTTTTATGTGGTGCTGAGGATCGAACCCAGTGCCTTACGCGTGCTAGGCGAGCACGCTACCACTGCGCCACAACCCCAGCCACTGACCTGGGTTTTGTACCGTGTTCACTGAGCAGCCTGTAAGCCAGTCTCCTTCACCTGGCCAGTATCCCTGTGCCTGGTAACCTTCCTACCTCCTGACCCAGCTGCCCCCAGGAGGATCATGCCACTGCACTGCCTGATACTCAATCTGTCTTATGGGGAAGAAATTCTAGACCTAGGGGGTACTCCTAGGAACCCCAGTCCCTCAATCTTATGCACTGCACCCCTGCACCTGCATGGTCTGACCAGCTGCCCAGATCTCCAGGGCACCCTGCATGGACCCAGGGTGAGCCAGGGATGCTGGCTTCCCTGGCCTTAGTCCTCTCTCACTAGGACCCCACAGGGTCCTAGGCACGTGGCCTGGATCCACCCCCTCCCACACAAGGCCCCTATGTGCCCCCATCAGCTGTACAAGGAGCCAGCCAGCTGGCAACCTGCCCCCTCCCACCCCCCCACTCCCCCCCCCGTGCAGGTGTGAAGAATGCTGATGAGGCTGAACTGAAGATCCTGGCGTCTCAGCCCCTGGACATCACTGTGCACAATGTGCTGGACTTCCCCCAGCTGGCCACCCTGGCTGGCCTTCTCAGCCGCCTCATTTGCCAGAAAGTGCAGGGCAGGAGCCTGAACAGGGCCCCAGGTGGGAAGGTGGGGCCCTGCCAGTTGCTGTGGGCAGAGGGATGGGAGGCCGTGGCTCCCACTTGGTGCACCACAGCCTTGAGATGCCTGAGCCCCACAGCGGGAATCTGTTATGGAGGGCCCAGGGGAGCGATCCTCCTGCCCCTCTTCAGTGGCCACCAGGGAAGCAGGCAGAGCTGGCTACTTGGGCCCTGACCACCACCCTCCCTACCTATAGTCATTCCAGGAGATGTTCCGGTCTTGGAACCCCTCCCGGGGCCCAGAAGCCTGGTCCTAACCCAGGTCACCTCTTCCACTGTCCATGTGTCCTGGACTCCAGCCCCACAGCTGCCCCTCAAATATCGGATCATGTGGTCGCCATCCAGGGGTGGCACCCCCCAGGAGGTGAGAGGGGCCCTGGCCTCCCCCAGCCACGTGGAGTGGGCCAGCTGACCGGGGCTCATGTGCCATGGCTCAGGCAGGAGTCTGGTGAGCTGGGGCTGGTGCTAGGAGTCAAGGCCCGTGGGCAGCCAAGTCCTCTTTGAGATGGAGAGTGGAGCACAGAGCCACCCTGCTTATATACACTGCAGTGTGCAGGTCAGAGCAAGGCCATCAGAGGTGGCTGAGGACCCCGGAGGTGTGGTTTAGACTGATGGGGGCATGGATTAAGTGGCTGTCTCCTGCCCATGCTCCCTCAGAGCAGGCTGCCGCGCTGCTCCATGCTGGGGACCCTGATGTGCTGCAAGGGAGACGTCCACATCCGCCAGCCGAGTTTTCCTGCCCTGTGCCCCATCCCTGTGCCCTGTTCTGCCCCGGCCTGTTCTGTTTCAGCTGGTGGTAGCAGGACCCGCCTCCTCTGTGCAGCTTTGTAACTTGACCTCCAGCTCCGAGTACCTGGTCTCTGTGCTCCCTGTCTACAAGGACGGGGTTGGCAAGGGCCTGCAGGGCCTGGTGACCACAGGTAGGTGGGGTGCAGGTGGCCCTTCTCTCCCTTTGGGGCTTGGCACCAGCAGGGAGGTGCAGTCAGCAAACCTGGGTCAGAACCATCCCCACAGGCTCAGCCCCGGGCCTCTCTACCCTGGTCTCCTCTGAACACCAGAAGTATGAGTCATTTCATTGCCACAACTCAGCCTGTTCCTATCCCTGCTCACACGTCCTCAGAACCCCCACCCTGCCTGGCTGCAGCACATGGCTGAGGTCACTGATTATCAGCCCCCTGCAAGGACTGCCGGAGTGCCCCTTTAACAGCTCTGCTGACCAGGGAGCCATATACCACTTGATTTGCCCACTTAGAATGGACGTACAGGGGCTGTCAGTGATCCAGAGATGGGCAGCTGTCACCACAGGCCATGCCTCCCACTGCCCAGCCCCTTGCCGGCCCCGCACCCTCCTCTGCTCTGTCTGTCCTGTCATTCCTAGAGACGGTGCCACACCACACGCCCTGCGGCCTTTGGGGCTCGTGACTGTGGGGGAGCCAAGCCCATCTGTGCGCCTCCCACCCTCAGGGAAGATGGGCTGAACTCCGCCACAGCCACAAGCCCCAAAACTCGGCTCCAGTGAGGTTTGGAGAAGTGCTTAGAACCCTGGCCCCAGTGTTTCCTGTAAGGAACACCTGAAATCAGACTTCGAGAAGTCGTTTTGTGGTTAGATGAGGGCCCCTTGCCAGTGGGCACGATTTCTGCAAGTGCCAGTTTCCAAAGTGCCCCTGATGATTGCCTCTCCCCAGCACCCCTACCTCCACCACGGGCGCTGACCCTGGTGACGGCAACACCCAGGACTCTCCACGTGGCCTGGCAGTCCTCTGCTGGGGCCACCCAGTACCTGGTGCGATGCTTATCAGCCTCCCACGGGGGCAAAGAGGAGAGAGAGGTGCGCCTGGGGGCAGGGGAGGGAAAGGTGGGAGGCAGGGGTGGCAGGGCCAGGGACAGTGTACCCCTTTCCCCCAGGTGCAGGTGGGGCCGCCTGAGGTGCTGCTGGACGGCCTGGAACCAGGCAGGGACTACCAGATCTTGGTGCAGAGTCTGCGAGGGCCAGAGGCCAGCGAGGCCCGGAGCATCCACACCAGGACCCGTGAGTGTTCCCCTCTGGTTCCAGAGGCTTCCGTGGGTGGGGGCCTTAGACCTCTCTGTCCTTACCTCAGGCAGGGGGCAAGGGTGGTGTGCCAGTCTCTGAAGCCTGGCTGTGCTCTGCAGCCACCTTGGCCTCCCCAAGACACCTGGGTTTCTCAGATGTGAGCCACGACTCAGCCCGTGTGTCCTGGGAGGGCATCCAGAGGCCCATGCGCCTGGTCAGGGTCAGCTTCGTCTCCAGTGATGGTGGTCACTCAGGGCAGGTGAGAGTGGACCGGCCTGGGGCTCGAGTATACTGAGGGGCTGCTGAGGGACCATTGTCCACGCACCGAGCTAGGGGAGCACGGAGCCCTCAGCCCCACCACACGCCCTCCCACGGCCTCTTCCTGCTTGCATGCATGTCCACAGCACATAACTGCTGAGTCTCCCCATGCCCTCACTTGACTGGCTCAGGGCTATGGCATCCTGGCCATCAAAGAACCCTGTCTGGTGGGATCTGGGGACATGAAGCAGAGAATCAGTGCAGGTATGTGCAGTGACACCGTGGAGAGGCTGCAGGCGCCCACTTCAGTGACTCTGGGGGCTTCCTGTGTCTCTGGTCCATCGCACTTGCTGCGTTTTGGGGGCCACAGAGTAGTGGTGACTGCAGATCCCAGGCCTGGATCTCTGCCCTGGCAGGGGCTCTGGATGCCCACTGGGTCTGCCCATGTCCCCTACAGACAGAGGCTCCGGGGAATGCTACGTGGGCTACTCTGGGTCCCCTCTCCTCCTCTACCACCTACAATGTTCGTATCACCTGCTTTTACCTTGGAGGAGGCTCCTCCACACTGACTGGCCATGTGACCACAAGTGAGTATCAGAACATCAGGTCTGGGGCCCAGAGGATGGGCTGATCCTGCTCCACTGGACCGTTGAAATTGACGCACATCCACTAAGCACCTGCTCTGGGCCAGGGCTGAGCCAGGTGGGGCAAGTGAATGGAGAGGTGTGAGGGGAAGGTGCAGTGGCCTGGAGCTCAGGGACACTCCTCTGTGTGTCCCTCTCGGCTCCTGGCCAGCACTCTAAGTCCAGCTGCTACCTTGCCTTCCAGGGAAAGTCCCCAGCCCAAGCCAGCTGTCGGTGACTGAGCTGCCAGGAAATGCAGTCAGGCTGGTGTGGGCAGCTGCGGCCTCATCTGGCATACTGGTCTACCAGATCAAGTGGACACCCCTGGGAGAGGGGCAGGCCCATGAGGTGTGGGCCCAGGAGTTGTGGTGGGGAGGGGCAGACTGGCTGTTTAGAGAAGACACTCCTCCTCCAGGTCCTGAGGCCAAGCTGGGGCTGCATCCTGGGCACCTCTCTGCCCAGGGCCTGGAAGCCAGGCCCCCAGTGTGAGGTCCCCAACAAGCTGGTGGACACCTAGACTCTCATTTCTCCAGATCTCTGTCCCAGGAACCCTCAGCACAGCTGTCCTGCCAGATCTGAGGAGGCACACAGAGTATGAAATCACCATCCTGGCCTACTCCATGGACGGGACCCACAGTGAGCCAGTGTCCCGCCGCTACTCCCCCTGTAGGTGGCCCTCCCTCCATTTTGCTAGACTGGGGAAGGAACAACACAGAGGAGAACCCAGACTAAACCAAGACCTCAGGCTCCCAAACCACTGGTGGGCAGAGTCCCCAAGTCCCTGACTCCTGGGCCTGAATGTTAGGGTATGTGGAGCCTCACAGAGTCCTTTAGGGGAACAGGTATTCCTGAGCGGACCCAGGGTCCAAATCACCAGGCATGGATGACAGCTCTGTGCTGAAACAGCACAACCTGCTACGGGGGCTTAGCACGGGGAGGATGTAGCACTGGGGACGCAGTGCAGCACAGGACAGGGACGTAGCGCAGCACAGGACAGGGACGTAGCGCAGCACAGGACAGGACGTAGCGCAGCACAGGACGTAGCGCAGCACAGGACGTAGCGCAGCACAGGACGTAGCACAGCACAGGACGTAGCACAGGACGTAGCGCAGCACAGGACGTAGCGCAGCACTGGGGGACGTAGCGCAGCACTGGGGGACTTAGTGCAGCACTGGGGGACTTAGTTCAGTTCTGGGGCCATTGTTCAGCATTGGGAGTCAGAGCACAGAACTTAGTGCCGGGTCCCCTGGCTACGCAGTGGCCCTTTTCTGGAGAGCCCTGAGCCCCACACTGCCTTTGCTGTCGGCCAGCTGCAGCAATTAAGAGTCCCCCCTCCAACCTGACCCTGTCATCGGAGACCCCCAACAGCCTGCAAGTCAGCTGGACACCCCCAAGTGGCCATGTTCTCCACTACCGGCTCACCTGCATGCCGGCCTCAGGCTCCGCACCTGAGCAGTCAGTAAGTCTGTGGAGAGCTGCGGCTGTCCAGTGAGGGGTCCTGTGAGGTGGGGGAGGCCAGTGGGGGAAACGTGGCCCACCCCATCTGTTGAGGGTGGCAGCTCTTCTATGGCCAGTCAGACAGAAAAGAGCCCAGCCTTACAGTGAGCAGACCTCCAGGAGGGTCCACTCAGGTGATCTCTGCCCCTAAGATCTCCGTGCCAGGGCCCAAGAGCCGCGCTATGCTCTCTAACCTGTTGGCTGCCACCAAGTACGAGGTCCTGGTCTCAGCTGTCTACAGAGCAGGGGAGAGTGTGGCAGTGTCTGCCATGGGCTGGACAGGTAAGTGGGCACCAAGACCCCAGACTCAGCTAGCCTCAGACCAAGCCAAACCCAGACCTAGCCAGATCCCAGAAGGGAGATAGCGGTGTCCCTGGGAAGCTGTCTCATTCTAAAGTGTGACCTCGCTCGGGTTGAGACCTGCAGGCCTGGCAGCAGGGCTCCGACTCTGGCCCCACTTGCTGGTGCAGTCAGGGCTGGTACTGGGGGACCCTGGGAAGTGGGGGGGCCGTGCGAGCTGGATGCTGAGCACAGACATGGGGATGCCAGTTACAGCAGCTGGGAGGCAGCCTGGGAGTCAGGGCTGGCTGTGCCTTGAAGCAGCCAGGACATGACATGTCTCCACCAGCCTGGGATCCCCACCAGCATGGCCAGGACCTCGCCAAGAGGAGCCTTGCTTGCTGTTGTTTTACGCTGACTTTCTTGGTCAGCTACAGCTGCTCAGAGCAGACAGCCCTCACCTCAGCTCTCTACTGGCTTCCCTGCAGGGTCATCCAGTTGTGGCTTGAGTGCCCAAGGGGCAGGTCCTCAATATTCAGTGGACATGCTTCCTTCGCCCACACCTGCCCTGGACCTAGCCACACACAGACATGTGTTCCTGAGTCTGCTGGCCCCACACCCAGCATCTCGCAGGCCTGCCAGCTAGGGCCAGCCCCCCTCAAGGTGCAGCCCCCAGAGGGGCCCTCATCTTTGGCCCTGGGCCCTGCAGGGAGAGTGGAGCACTTACTTACTCAGTGAGATTCAGAGATGGATCTGGCCCACTCCACTACCCTGTCCCCTTCCCAGAGGGGTGAGGACCACAGGCCTTGGGTATAGTGAGGGGCCAGGCAGGTGGAGATGCAGCACAAGCCACCTGTGTCCACGAGAGAGGACAGGTTGGCACCAATGCAGCGGCTGCTGTCCAGTGACTTGGTCGAACTGAAGTGGTTCATGAACCTCCATCTCCTTGCAGCAGCCTGCCCTGCCCTCCACCCAGACAGCTCCGTCCCAGGTAGGTCCTGCACACCTGTGGCCAGTGTGCTCTGTCAGCTGCCTACCCTGCTTCTCTCAGGCTCTTCCTGAGGTGTGAGGGGAGACCCTTGGGGGACTCACCATAGGGTTTCAGGTGCAGTCCGCACCTTCTCAGGTGGCCCCTGAGGTTGGCAGGACAGTTTTATTCCTGCTTCACAGGGGAACTGAGGCCGGCCCCATGTCCGCGTCAGGCTGGGCAGGGCATAAGTGAAGCTGAGCCGAGGCTTTTCTGGCCTCTGTGGGGTATGCTGCTGCCTGGAAGTGGGGTGCCAGGTGCCAAGCCTGGGAGTCCTCATTCTTGCTCACAAGGGCTCAGGTCCCCCCGAGAGCGCATGCTTGGCTTCAGTAATGTGGCCAGGGAACTTTGCCCAGCATGGGGACCATGCCAGGCAGGCAGATGTGCTAAGCCACCTGAAGGCTGTGTGTCTACCTGGAGGGCAGGCTGTGGCTGCCCTGGGCCCACTGTGGGGCCAGCAGGCCAGTGGATGCTAGTCAGGCGAGACTGCATCCTTGAAAGGGCTGTAGCCTCTGCTGGCCTCTTGCTTGGGGCCTGCTGGCAGCACTGATCAGGGCCCAGCATAGGTGAGATTCACCCCGTGCTTTATGCCCAAGAGAGAGCAGCTGTTTTGAGGACCTGCCCAGGTGCCTGTGACTCTGCTGGCTCAGGGCATGGCTCAACCCTGGAGAATCAGGGCCCTGGAGGGTCGTCAGGCCACATGTAGCACAAGGGACCATGTGTGGCTGTGGTGCCAGACAAGGGGACCTCAGCAAGGCCCTTCTTGGAGAGAAAACCAAACGTGGAGGTTGGGTGGGGCGGTGCGGGTGCTGGGGCTCTGCTCGCTGGGGGAGATGGAGTGGGTTGCGTCTGGTCTGGGTGCCACTGGTCCCACCTCACCCATCTCTGGGCCTCCCACACTGGAGCAGTTGGCCAGAGAAAGAGGAGTCATGGTCTGGGGTAGGGATGGGCATGGCGAGCAAGGGGCTGGATTCTCCCGAGGGGGAAGGTGGCTGGCCAGAGGCTGCCGAGACCCCTGCTTTCCAGCTCCCGCAGCCCACACACTTTCTCAGCACTGCCCCATCTCCTGCCCCACCTGCCAGTCTGGACCTCTGCTCCAGTCTGTCCTCCTTCCCTGTCCACCAGGATTGGACCTGATGGCAGCCTTTGGCCTGGTGGAGAAGGAGCACGCCTCTGTCCGTGGCGTGGCCATGGAGCCCTCAGCCTTGGGCACGACCCCGACCTTCACGCTCTTCAAGGATGCCCAGCTGACACGGCGGACTAGGTATGAGGGTCCTATGGGGCTGGGACTGCAAGTGGGTTGTGGGAGTCACGTGGGCAGAGGTGGGCACGAGAGGGAGACTGACCACATGCCCCGCTCCCCAGGCCGGTTGGCCCCGGCATCCCTTCAGCAAACTGCGGACTGGCTTCACATATGGGCCAGAATTCCTGTCTTACAGTTCACAAATCTCATGTGGAATGAGGCCTGCCCCAGCATGATCTGCAGCCATGCATGTATCTTTCCCCACGTGGCCTGGGGACTGGTCCCCTTGCTGCGTCCTGAACAGGGTGCGCCATGTTGACGCCTGTGCCTGACAGGTTAGCAGCATAGAGGGTGCATGACCTCCTGCCCTGGCACCATAAGGTGACCTGAACTGCAGTGCACGGGGCAGGAGGACAGCAAGAGCAGGCGCTGCCTTCCCAGAGTGCAGAGGACTCACAGGGCCATGAAACAGAGATGAGTGGCGGGGTCGAATGGGCACACAGGAGCACTGGAGGTATGCGGTCCTGAGCAGGTGGCCAGAAGGGCCAGGAGGCTCCTCCAGGTCCCCGCTGCCTGGGCCACACAGGTGCAGGTTGCAGCCAGCCTGGGAGGCTGAGGAAAGTGGCGTGGAGAGGCTGCATCAGGATCTCACTGTCTGGAGCAGCCGAGGTCCCTAGGCCTTGTGGCACAGCCGTCCATCCCAGGCAGTGGAGCCTCCTGTTGCTGTTTGGGCTTGAGGAGTCTCTTTCAGGGGTGGTCAGTTCTTTCATCCTTTTTTTTTTTATGTTTGGTATTCTAGGAATGGAACCCAGGGGTGCTCTACCACTGAGCCACATCCTCAGCCTCCTTTTATTTTTTTATTTTGGGACAGAGTCTCACTGAGCTGCCATCAGCCTCCCAAGATCATAGGCACATGCCACTGCACCTGCTGTTTTTTTTTTAAATAGCCATATTTTATTTTTAAATTTAAATATGCTTTTACACTGATACATCAAAACATAAAATGGTACCTGTCAACGGGCATGGTGTGGTGTTCCATACAAGAACAGGCATGAGTCTTTAGGTCGGGGACGCACACCCGCCTCCTCAAGCATTCCAACGTTCTCCCTGCGATGCAGAGGAAACAGACCTCTCTCCTCACTGTGACTGCCTGGCTTCATCAGGGCCTGCAGTCACCTGCCTGCAATGGCACAGCAGAGCCTGCTGTTCCCACCTGCAGGCGCCTGGCGCCTGGTCAGCCACGTGGCTCTTCTGCTCTGCAGGTGTGGTGGCCTGACTCGCCCTCTGCCTCCAGAGCCACTGTGCAGCTGCCACAGGAGAGAGGCCACCTCACTTGCCCGGGTAGCTTCTTCCCTACAGCCATCAACCTTTCTCTGGGTCTAAGTCCCATGTGTCCTTCTTAGTCATCAGCAAGTGGGCACTTGGGTGGCTCCTCTGTTCTAGGAAGTGCTGCTGTGGCCATGGAGGGCAGGATCCTCTGCATCCCAACTCTACCTGCTCTGCTGCCCTGGCTGTACCCAAGCCCTTCCCCAGTGCATGGCCTCCTTCCTCCTTGCTTGTCTGTGCAACGGCCATTCTGCAGCCATTCTGCCTTGGGTGTGGCTGGGAGCTGCGCTTCTCAGAGGACGAGCATGTTGGGCATCTGTTCCTCTGCCTGCGGCCACTTCTGTGTCTTCTTTCTAGCATAGCCGCCGACACCTGCCCGTATGCTTGGCCCAGCCGTCAAGTGTGTCAGGCTGGACTAACAACTGTCCCTGGGTTTCCTCCCACCTGGCCTTTTGGCCCTCATTTTCTTTTTCTCTTTTTTTTGCATTATAAACCACATTTAATTATTTAAACTCATGTTTTATCATACATTGGGCCACATTAAGCCATGTAATACCCCATGTATATTAAATATGTAAGTAACATAAATAGGAAATACTGGTCTATGAGATAATGTTGGTCAGAAGGAATACTTTGAATTATTACTAATATTTCAAAAAAGAGCATTCTCCATAAATCCTTTTACCAAATTGTAGTCCAGAGTCTGATGCTTTGAACAGAACTCTAATATATTTAGATATATAAAATATTTTTTTCATAGAATTTTTTTTTAAAAAAACAGCAGAATGGGGGCTGGGGTTGTGGCTCAGTGGTAAAGCGCTTGCCTAGCATGTGTGAGACACTCGGTTTGATCCTCAGCACCACATAAAAATAAGTAAACAAAATAAAGGCATTGTGACCATCTACAGCTAAAAAAAAAATTAAAGAAAAACAGCAGAATGGATCTCAAGTCACAGTACACATATGGAATACAATTTTTCATCTCTCTGGTTGTAAACAATGTAGAGTCACACCATTCATGTCTTCATACATGTACCTAGGATAGTGATGTCCATCTCATTCCACCATCTTAACTACCCCATGGCTCCCCTCCCCTAGCCCCATCCAAAGTTCCTGCATTTCCCCCATGTTCCCCACCCCCACCCCCATTGTGGATCAGCATCCACTTATCAGAGAGAACATTTGGCCTTTGGTTTTTGGGATGGGCTTACTTCACTTAGCATGATATTCTCCAATTCCATCCATTTACCTACAAATGTCATGATTTTATTCTCTTTTAATGCTGAGTAATATTCCATTGTGTACACATACAACAGTTTCTTTATCCATTCATCTATTGAAGGGCATCTAGGTTGCTTCCACAGTTTAGCTATTGTGAATTGAGCTGCTATAAACATTGAAGTGGCTGCGTCACTGTAGTGTGCTGATTTTAAGTCCTTTGGGTATAGACCGAGGAGTGGGATAGCTGGGTCAAATGGTGGTTCCATTCCAAGTTTTCTAAGGAATCTCCACACTGCTTTCCAGATTGGTTGCACCAATTTGCAGTCCCACCAGCAATGTTTGAGTGTGCCTTTTCCCCCACATCCTCGCCAACAGTTGTTGTTGTTTGT
>CM053401.1:179257065-179304167 GCA_028644305.1 Xerus rutilus
ACAGTAGCTTTATTTTATTTTTATGTGGTGCTGAGGATCGAACCCAGTGCCTCCCGCGTGCTAGGCGAGCACACTACCACTGCGCCATAACCCCAGCCCTGTTGTTGTTTGTATTCTTGATAACTGCCATTCTGACTGGTGTGAGATGAAATCTTAGAGTAGTTTTTTTTTGTTTTGGTACTGGGGATTGAACTCAGGGGCACTTGACCACTGAGCCACATCCCCAGCCCTATTTTGTGTTATATGTAGAGACAGGTCTCACTGAGTTGCTTAGCACCTCGCCGTTGCTGAGGCTGGCTTTGAACTTGCGATTCTCCTGTCTCAGCCTCCCAAAGTGCTGGGATTACAAGCGTGAGCCACTGCGCCCGGCTAAAATCTTAGAGTAGTTTTGATTTGCATTTCTCTAACGGCTAGAGATGTTGAACATTTCTTCATATATTTGTTGATTAATTGTATATCTTCTGAGAAGTTTCTATTCAGCTCCTTCACCCATTTATTGACTGGGTTGTTTGGGTTTTTGGTGTTAAGTTTTTTGAGTTCTTTATATATCCTGGAGATCAGTGCTCTATCTGACATGTGTGTGACAAAAATATGCTCCCAAAGTGTAGGCTTTCTCTTAATCCCATTGACTGTTTCTTTTGCTGAGAAGCTTTAGTTTGAATCCATTCCATTTATTGATTCTTGCTTTTATTTCTTGTACTTTAGAAGTCTTGTTAAGGAAGTCGGGGCCTAATCCGACATGATGAAGATTTGGACCTACTTTTCCTCTGTTAGGCACAGGGTCTCTGGTCTAATCCCTAGGTCCTTGATCCACTTTGAGTTGAGTTTTGTGCCTGGTGAGAGATAGGGGTTTAGTTTCATTTTGCTGCATATGGATTTCCAGTTTTCCCAGCACCATTTGTTGAAGAGGCTATCTTTTCTCCAGTGTATGTTTTTGGTTCCTTTGTCTGGTATGAAATAACTGTATTTATGTGGGTTTATGTCTGTACCATTGGTCTACATGTCCATTGGGGTGCCAATACCATGCCGTTTTTTTTTTTTTTTTTTTTTTTTGGTACCGGGGATTGAACTCAGGGGCACTTGACCACTGAGCCACATCCCCAGCCCTATTTTGTGTTTTATGTAGAGACAGGGTCTCACTGAGTTGCTTAGTACCTCGCCGTTGCTGAGGCTGGCTTTGAACTCGCGATTCTCCTGTCTCAGCCTCCCTAAGTGCTGGGATTACAGGCTTGCGCCACCACGCCCGGCTCCATGCCATTTTTGTTACTATATCTTTGTAGTATAGTTTAAGGTCTGGTATTGTGATGCCTCCTGCTTGCTAAGGATTGCTTTGGCTAGTCTGAGTATTTTATTTTTCCAAATGAATTTCATGATTGGAAATTCATTTTTCTATTTCTATGAGGAATGACATTGGAATTTTAACTGGGATCACATTGAATCTGTATAGTGCTTTGGGCAGTAAGGCCATTTTGACAATATTGATTCTGCCTATCCAAGAGCATGGGAGGTCTTTCCATCTTCTAAAGTTTTCTTCAATTTCTTTCTTTAGTGTTCTGTAGTTTTCATTGTAGAGGTCTTCCGCCTCTCTTGTTAGATTCGTTCCCAAGTATTTTATTTTTTTGAGGCTATTGTGAATGGGGTAGTTTTCCTAATTTCTCTTTCAGAGGATTCATCATTGATGTGTAGAGATGCATTTGATTTATGTGTTGATTTTATATCTGCTACTTTGCTGAATTCATTTATTAATAATAGAAATTTTCTGGTGGAATTTTTTGGTTCCTCTAAGTATAGAATCATGTCGTTGGCAAATAATGATAGTTTAAATTCTTCTTTTCCTGTTTGTACCCCTTTAATTTCTTTCGTCTGTCTGCCTGCTCTGGCCAGAGTTTCAAGGACTGTGTTGAATAGCAGTGGTGCAAGAGTTGCCCCGATTTCTTCGCAGAGTGGTGTGGAGGTGCTGCTGCAGAAGTGGTGCCCCGCTCCTCACTGCTGAGCTCTCACCGCTGTTTTGCTGGGTGGGCGGGTGGGAGGCTCCTGCTGCCTGGAGCCTGGGCAGTGTGAGGCCCTGGTCTCCATTCCGGGCCTCCGGACCTACCCACAGCAAAGCTGCACCCAGGCGTTAAGCCCCTCAGCACCACTGCCCTCTGCAGTCCTCAGGTGACTGGCCCCAGCCTGCAGAGTACATGGAGCTCCAGCGCTGCCTGCTTGCCCTTCTGGAACTCCAGAAGGGGACAGATGTTTCCCCAGGTGTGCTCACCCACTCCAGGTGTGCTCACCCAGCACAGGTGTGTCTGCCATGACAGCTGCCCTGAGGAGCCTCAGGCTGCCGAGTGAAAGGAGTCTTTCCTATAGTGGGTCAGTAAGGTCCCCAAGGAGGCAGCAGATGGCAAGAGCCATGGGGAGAGAGTGGGGGAGAGCTCAGGAGGAAAGATCAGCAGTGCCAAGGCCATGGGGTCAGCATGCTTTAGAGCATTACCGGAAGTGGTAGGGCTGGGTCTTCCCAGCCCCTGGTTTTTATCCCAAGGGCAAGTGAAGGCCATGTAGGAGGCTGCAGGCCATGGGGAGCAATGTTATTGTGTGGCCAAAGGCCCCTCGCCAGCCTCTCAGTGACCCGGGTCTGCATGGGCACTGACTCCATGACCCACCAGTGTGAACACTGGGACAGGTGTGGTCAGCGGGAACAACTTCTGAGGTCAGAGCTGCCTGGGCCTGTGGGCTCCTGCTCTGGGAGTGACCTGGGGATGCTCCTGGTGGGTCTTCTGCCACACAGGGACCCTGAAGCACCAGGGTCTGGGTGCGCCTCTTCCAGGTGACCTTCACTGGCGAGGTCAAGGGCCGTGTCAGGCCAGGTGCCTTGAAGCTTCTTGGAGTGGATTCTGTCCTTTACCTGCCATGTTATTCATGGGGACACTGAGGCAGGGAGACCCCAGCTTGGCCTTCAGACCCTGGCCATGTGGACGTCCAGCCTACATTCTGGGGTACAGATGGCTGCCACACTCGTTCCACAGCTGGGAAGGCTGTGTGTACAGGCTCCACCACAGCTGGCAGAGGCTGGGGCTGAGGGAGGGCATGTCCATGTGGGCGTGGCCCGGGCATGGCCAGCCTCCACTCTGCTCATGCCCACCCCCCTGCCCCCAGCGACGTCCACCCAGTGGCCCTGCCGCCTGAGTACACGATTGTCTTCCTCGTGCGCCTGCTCCCTGAGACACCCCGCCAGGCCTTCGCGCTGTGGCAGATGACGGCCGAGGACTTCCAGCCCATCCTCGGGGTTCTTCTGGATGGTGACTGGGGCCCCGGGTTGCCCTTGGCAGTTGGGAGGGATGGGAGCCCTGGCTCGCCCTCTCTTTGTCTCCAGCAGGGCTGTGGGTGCCCACCCTCAGCAAGAACAGGTGTTCCCAGCAACCTCAGGGCTGCTCCCAGCCCTTCATGGGGAGACCTGCCTGGGTTCTGGGTGGCCTGTGCCCTGCAGCTCTCTTAGTCTGCCCTCTGCCATCATCTGGGCTCTGGGCCATGCTCACCCCTGCTCACCCCTCTGTGGCAGCTGGCAGAAAGTCGCTGACCTACTTCAACCACAGCCCCAGGGCTGCCCTGCGGGTGGCCACCTTCGACCTGCAGGAGGTGAAGAAGATCTTCTTCGGGAGTTTCCACAAGGTCCGGGGGACTCTGCTAGGCTCTGTGGGCTCTGTGCCACTAGCCTTGTCATCCCCATGTGCAGCTGCCTCCCCAGAGCACCAGCATAGTCCCTGAAAGTCAGGCGGTGACCACCTAGGGCCTCTGACCCTGCTGTCCCCTTGTTTCCGTGGTCCCATCTTAATTTGGGTCAAAGTGCACCCAGCCCTTCTCTTTGGGAATTACACCTACATGGGACATGGGTAGTGTCAGGACCCTGCCCAGGTCCCAGGTAGGTGACTTGCTCCATTCTGGCCCTGGCCTGCCAGCTTAGGCAGAGGCTGACCCTGTGGCATCTACAGGTGCATGTGGCCGTGGGACACTCCAAGGTCAGGCTGTATGTGGACTGCCAAAAGGTGGCTGAGAGGCCCATTGGAGAGGCCAGCTCACCCACCTCTGGCTTTGTCATGCTGGGGAGGCTGGCCAAGGCCAGGGGTCCCCGGAGCAGCTCAGCTACGGTAAGCCTGGGGTTGGTCCAGCCGGGCTGGAGAGGGCTCTCTAGGGACCTGTGTCCAGCTGACCCCCTGCTTCAGTTTCAGCTTCAGATGCTGCAGATCGTGTGCAGTGATTCCTGGGCAGATGAGGACAGGTGCTGTGAGCTTCCTGCCTTGGTAGGTGGCATCCCTTCTGGATGCCATCCCAGCCCTCATGTGTCCACTCGTGGGTCAGAATCTAAGGTAGACAAGCCCATCTAGGCCATCACGGTACTATGGGAGATCAGGGCAAGCTTCCTGGAGGAGGTGGCCTTTGGGGGCCTGGGGAGTTGGACGGGAGAGGTGCTGGGGCAGGCCAGGAAGCCCTTGGTGCAGTGGATCTGTCTGGAGCCTGCTCCCCTCCTCTGCAGGCCCAGCAAGGTGCAGGTGGGCCAGGAGGCCTTAGCTAGCAGGCTGGAGTCTCTCAGGCCTGCAGGGACCCCGTACCTAGGAGCCACGTGTAGGCCTCTGCTGGCCCCCAGTGCCCGGTACCAGCCTCAGCCATGCTGGGGTCCTCAGAGGGCAGCAAAGGGAAGCTACTTGTCCACCTGGGGTCTGTGTGGGCACCTGAGAGGGAGTACCTGGGACCCAGCTGCTCTCAGGGACTCAATGGCCTGAGCCCAGACCTGCCTGGTACGCATTTCTGTCCCTACCCTGCCCCACAACCTGTGTGGGCTGGAGGTTTCCCTGGAGCCAGGTGTCCTTGCCGTGCTGAGCCCTAGGGTCAGATGAGAGCCAGGGAGAAGGTCCCTAAATGAGAGGTGTCCTTTCTCCTAGAGGGACAGAGAGACGTGCCCTGCCTTGCCTTCTGCCTGCACCTGCTCTTCAGACACCCCTGGGCCCCCAGGGCCCCAAGGCCCTCCAGTGAGTCCAGTAGCCTCTACCCTGGGGTGACGGAAGCTTCGGGCCAAGGCATAGCCTTGGGGTGTGGTACCATTAACCAGTAGGACTCTAGGCCTGTCCCCAGAGGGCACCCTTCATGAGTCACCCTCTGCCGTGTCACTCCAGCCCCACGCCCAGCCTTGGCCAAGCCTTCCCTTCCCGCTGGCTGGGCCTCCCTCCTCAAGCCCTGACCCTCCCGCCACGTCAGGCACCAACCCCTCTCCAACATGTAATCCAGCATTTCCTGAACGTCCCTGTTGAGATGGGCCTGCCCAGCTGGTCTCTGGGGCCTGCCGGTGGTGGCTCCTGCAGGCTCAGCCAGGGCTTCTGGAGCCAGCTGCGGCAGGAACGTCTGTCAGGAGGCTAATTCTAGAACAGTGGTCTACGGAGCTAGTTGAGTAAGGGGCTAGGGCTGGAATCCAGAGACACCTGAATCCAGCCTGTGCTCAGCGGGAGGGGAGGGATATCCAGGATGGACATTCTAGACAATGACATGCACAGGGGTCCAGGGCTGGGTGGGGCTCGGGGTCAGGGCAGGACTGGGGACTCGGCCCTACTTGTGCTGTTGCAGGGCCTCCCTGGGAGGAGCGGCACCCCAGGAGAGCAGGGCCTCCCAGGGCCCAGGGTAAGTCTGCAAGGCCCAGGGCTCTGGGTCATAATTCAGGAGCCAGCTCCCTGTCGCCTTCCCCCGCTGGGAGAAAGGACTCCCTGAGCTGCATACAGGCCCGGTCCCCGACTGCGGACAGGAGACAGGACCTTTCCCTGTCTCCCACGGGGCACCGGCCCTGAGCTTGCTGTTTAGTAGGCATTCCCTCTTCACTGCCCCCACGGTTGGGGCACCCCGGAGCACAGATGGGGGAGCACTTGAGGAGGGCAGGCCCTGCCCAGTCGGTGGGCCCAGGTCTGCCTGGCCCTGAAGGCCACCCTACTTCCATCCATGGACACGTTCAAAGGCCTCTGCACCAAGGGGGCGTCAGGTTCCACAAGTAGTCACAGACTTGTTTGGCCCCACACACTGGTGCAGGGTCAGTGGGTGTCTGGGGCAAGGGTCTGGCTCTGCAGAGGAGGCTGGAGATGGTGCCCCAGTGATAGCCCCCACCCACGGCAGCCAGAGGCGCCTCCCCGCTGGGCTCTGAGATGCTCAGTGTGCCCAGTTCTGCATGACCAGAGGCTGCCTTCCCCTGGCCCACACCCCGGCCCTGCCGCCGGCAAGGCCCGTCCTGCCCTGCACCAGCTGGGTCCTCACAATGAGTGAGCCCCATGGACGGTAGCCAGCTTGCATCAGCAGGGGGAGGTCATGAGCCCCCATGGCCCACGCCTCCCGCTGCGCACCCCGTGCCTGGTGCTGGATTGCCAGGTCCAGGGCCGAGAGCGCCGTGCTTGGGTGTAGAGCCATGCTGCTCCTGGAGGAGGCTGGGCCGAGCAGCCTCTGTAGGTGGGGAAGTGCCCCCAGCCTGCCTGGCTGGCACAGCAGCCCCCGGCTGGCAGGGTGCCTCCCCGTCCTTCATGGTTGTGGCCTGGGTGCCCTCCCAGGCACTGCCCTCCCTGTGGGAAGCATGCCGCTGACTCCAGGGTGCTGCTGCGCCTTGTTCCTCCCTGGCGCTTCGCGCTGTGCGGCCAGCCTCACTCTGCAAAGGGGTCACAACGGTGTTGTACTCGCCATGTGTCCCTTGGCCTCGTTTTTGACAAGCGTTTTCACGCAGATGTTCCTTTTTTTCTTGCTTTGGTGCTAGGGATGGAACCCACTTTTACCACTGAGCCACATCCCAACCCTTTTTATACTTCATCTTGAGACAGGGTCTCACTCAGTTGCTTAGGACCTTGCTTAAGCTGCTGAGGCTGGCTTTGAACTTGGGATCCTCCTGCCTCAGCCTCCTAAACCACTGGGCTTATAGATGTGTGCCACCGTGCACAGCTTCCTCAGATGTCAAAGGCAACGTGGTCAGCACTGAGGCCTGTCCTGTGTGGCTTTTGGATTTCCTGACCTACGTTGGAAGGTCTTCCTTAGTCTGAGCGGGAAGCACACATCTGGTTTCTCCTGGAGCTTCCAGTGCCTTGAACACGTCCACCTGTGGGCTCAGCTCCCCTCGCCTGGTTTGCGGTGGGAGGGGGGCCACCTGCGGCTCTTCCCAGACCTCAGTGCGCTGTCCCGGCAGTCTCTGGAGCAAGGCCGCCTCCCTCGTAGCACACCTGCGCCGGGCTGGGCCAGCCCTTCATACCCGTGGCTTCTGCATGCCTAGACCCAGGCGGCCGCCACTCGGCACCACTGGAGAGCACTGTGTGCTGAGCATGTACTCTTGTCCCCCTCCCTGAACAAGGCCGCATCTCAGCCGTGCCCGGGCTTCTGCGTCGTGTGTGTCCTAGCCAGCTAGAGGTGATGCACAGTGTGAGCAGATGTGTGAAGGTC
Source organism: Xerus rutilus (assembly GCA_028644305.1). Classification (NCBI taxonomy): domain Eukaryota; kingdom Metazoa; phylum Chordata; class Mammalia; order Rodentia; family Sciuridae; genus Xerus; species Xerus rutilus. The sequence goes on from CM053401.1 coordinate 179,264,497, forward strand.
CCACGCAGACAGGCACATTCTCCATACAGGACAGGAGCCCTGGGGTCCTAGGTCTCCATGGGGATCCTGGAGCCCATCCCCAGTGACGCAGGGTGACCGTGCTCCAGTGGGTGTGAAGTGTGCTACCCAGGAGGGCTGGTTCTGCTGCCTCCCCAGAACATTCCTGGCTTTCTGCTTATGCCATTGCTCACTGAGCTTAGAAGCAACATGTCCATTTGCCCTACTGTCAGTCAGTGTTTTGCTGGAACCATATTCAACTCATGGCTGGACTTAGGAACAAGTGGCTTTTTTTTGGTACCAAGGATTCAACCCAGCGGCACTTAACTACTGAGCCACATCCCCGGCACCTTTTTTATATTTTATTTGGAGACAGAGTCTCACTGAGTTGCTTAGGGTCTCACTAAATTGCTGAGGCTGGCTTTGAACTCGTGATCCTCCTGCCTCAGCCTCCCAAGCCACTGGGATCACAGGCACACACCACCACACCCAGAGCTTTTTATCATTTGAATCTTGTCCAGGAACTTGGCATCCTTCTGTCGTCCATGTGTCTTTTGTGACCCTCCATGAGACTTTCGGGAGGTGGCTTATGAGCCTCCTGACTGTGTTGCGTGCTCCTTGGCGGCCATGGAGAAGCGACCTTGGCAGGTTGCGTTTGCGGACAGGACTGTACCGGGACCCACACCCCCACGGCATGAGGGCATCTAGGCACTTCTGACCCCCTAGTGGAGGGGCCTGTGTGGCCTGGGTCTGGGACCACAGGGCTGGCAGTTAACAGGAGGGAACTTGGGGGCCAGGCCTTCTCAGCACGTGCTCCCTGCCTGTGTTACCAGGGAGAGCCAGGGCCACCCGGACAGACAGGACCTGAGGGCCCTGGAGGTCAGCAGGGGTCACCGGGGACCCAGGGCCGCACAGTCCGGGGACCTGTGGTAGGTGCTACCCCACCCTCGCCCACCTCCCCTCCACCCCTCCTCTCTGCTGCCCAGTCCACCTTTCCCTCCAGGGTCCACCAGGGTCAAAAGGAGAGAAGGGGGACCAGGGACTCCCAGGCTTGCAGGTAGCGTGAGCAGGGCTGTGGTTGGGCAGGGCCTTGGGCTGAGCCCCCTCCTCTGCGTATGACCCTTGCCTGGCCGGCCACCTCTGTTCCCTTCCAGGGCAACCCTGGCCAGCAAGGAATCCCTGGGAGAGTTGGCCTCCAGGGACCAAAGGTACTGGTTCTGGGCTGGAAGGTGTGTGCACTGGGAGAGCAGAGAGCCTGGGAGGATCTTGGAGATGGAGGCTGGGGGTGCTAGCCGGGGCCAGCCCACACCAGGGGTAGGCGGGGCTGGGGGCAGCAGTGTGGCAACTCGTGTCCCTGCCAGGTGCAGGTGAGAGTCCCCTGCCCTGGAGGATGTGCAGGCTGCTGCTGCAGGGCTGCTCCCATGGAGGAAGTGGGGGCAAGCTGCACCCAGCTCACTCTGCCTCTGTCTTTCAGGGAATGAGAGGACTGGAGGGACCTGCTGGCCAGCCTGGCCCCCCTGGCCCCAGGGTAGGTGTCACCTCTTCTATGAGCCCTCACCCAGAATGCTGAGGCTCCTGGGAACTGGGCAGGGCCAGTTTGGGAAGAAGGGATTGAATACTGCCTGCTCCTGCCCAGTCCACCCAAGAGGTAACCCGGAGGGGTCCTCTCTCCTGCATGGAGGCAGCCACCAGCAGAGGCCTTCCTTACCTTTGGGGCAGAGATGCAGACCCAACCCCTTCTCCACCCAACTCCACAGGACAGGGGTCAACAGAGCTCCTGGTGGGCCTGCTAGGGATGGGTAGGCCGGGCTGGCTGTAGGGACAAGAACCCAGACCCCTGTCCCTACGGGCAGACTTCCCCAGCAGCCAGGACAGCAAAGGCAGCCTGGGGGCTCCCTCACCTTGAAAGGATCTCTCCTCTGTCCAGATCCTCCCTGGGGGTCAGTGCCTGGGAGACCCCTGAGTGGTGGTCTCAGGCCAGCTGCTGAGATACTGCTGGGTTCTCCCACAAGGCCACCCTCTGTGGAATGGTTGTACACCAGTTCCTGGGGTGCATCAGGGAACATTCAGAATAAGCACTGGTAGACAGCTGGGTGAGGGGCATAGGGGTCTGCCTGGGCACCAGGCACCAGGTGAGGTCTTCCTGGGTGCCCAGTTAGGGGCAGGACTGGGCCATTTTGGGGAAGTGGGTGAAACTTGAGGGCAGCTGGGGTGGAGCTAAGGGCTATGGCCTGTCAGGCAGTGGGGCGGGGGACATCGTCACTTGGGAGCCAGGACAGAGGCAGGCAGACCAGCTGTGGCGCAAGCCAAACCCTGACGTCCACATCTCTGCAGGGCTTCCAGGGCTCGGCTGGGGCCAGGGGCGCCAATGGGGAGCAAGGGCCTCCAGGAGCCGTGGGGCCTACAGTAAGTCCCTACCACCTGCTAGCCAGCTGAGGGGGTCAAGCACAGCCTGTCCAGGTGTCCAGGCTCAGGACGTCCTGTGGAGGTCGGCCTGCTCCCCCGGGAACCTGTGTGGAGCAGGTGGAGCTGGGCTGGTTCCATGCCGCCCTGGCCTTGGGGACACACTGTGGGAGGAGAGAACAGAGCTGGAAGAGGGACAGCAGCCTTGGGTGGGCTCCGGGGCCCAGTGAGCTGGAGGAAGAAGTTGGGAGGCAGGAAGCACCAGCTCAGGGCTGCTCCAGGAGGGCCTGTGCTTCTCCAGGCAGCTTCCAGTTGTTAGGGCCCTGTCCCAGCACGAAGGCCACAGCCAGGCAGGTCCTTTGCAGCACAGTTCCAGCCCCACTTGGGGACCGTCCCTGCCACAGGACATCAAGTTCAGTTGCCTTCCCTGTGTGGCCGCTCCTGGGTCTGGAGATTCAGCTTGGGGCCACGGTGCCCTGGTGCTACCTCCAGGCGGGGCCGCCTGGCTGCTTTCCTCTCCTGACTGCCTTGCCTTCTGTGCCTCCTGCTGCAGGGGTTGCCTGGGCCCAAAGGAGAGCAAGGAGAGAAGGTGGGTGAGGCTGAGATTCTGGAGTCTTCGGCTCAGCTCCTGTGGCTGGGCTTTCCTGGGTGGCACTGGGTTGGGTCCCAAAGCCATGTCCTCCTTCCAGGGTGAGCCTCAATCCCTGGCCACCATCTTCCAGCTGGTGAGCCAGGCCTGTGAGTCAGCCATCCAGGGTGAGTGAGACCCCAGCCCCGTCCTCACCCTCCTGCTCACGGGCCTGCCCCTCAGTCTGCCCCCTGGTGCCCCTCTTCCCCAGCACATGTGCTGAGACTGGAGTCCTTCTTGCATGGAAGCAGCAGGCCCCCGATGCCCATCTTGGAGGAAGCAGTGAAGCCAAGGGCCCTCAGTGCCCCCTGGCACTCCCAGCAAAGCCTGACCCCTGGGGAGCAGGAACATGGAGGGCACCACCCTGAGGGCCGAGGTACTGGAGTCCCTGCCCTGGGCTGAGCTGGGCTGGTCCCTGGTGTAGAGAGTGTGTGCCCTGGGGGTCTCCTTTTGTCAGGAGTTGGCTGAATTCTGCCCTTGAACCTGAAAGTGTCTCAGGGAACCTGGGGGGAGCCACAGGTCCCATCTCACCCAGGAGCTCTGAAATACCCCTGCTCTGGCCACAAGACGGACAAGGTGCCCATGTGGGGCTCAGAGACCCGAGGTGCTGCTCTTCTGAGATTTCAGCCCTAGCCTGGACCTGCTGCCCTGCCTGGGGGTGGGGGGCACCCATCTTCCCTTCCAGACAGATCGGCCCCTGAGAAAGGGACACTGTGGCTACCTCGACCCTTGCTCCTGGCACATTCCTTCCTCTCAGGTGAGCCCTCAGCCCGTGGTCAGATGGACAGCCCTGGACTGCAGGAGAGCCAGCCTGCAGGAGCCCTGGAGGGCACAGGTGAGTCTGGGTCATAGCACCTGGCCAGGGACACATCAGGAACGAGGGTAGTGGGGTGGGGAACACACAGAGGGTGGAGGGCCACCTGGGGGGCAGGAAGCTCTGGGCCCACCACCAAGGTTGATGGTGCTGCCTCCGGTGCGGGAGCTGAGCACAGGCTACAGTGTGGGCAGGGATGGGGCCTCACGGGGGAGCAGGGCCAACCTGGACCCCAGAGTCGGAGCAGCAGGGGTGGAGGAGCCACGGAGCTCAGGTTGGAGTGGCAGGAATGGGTGGAGCCGTGGACCTCAGGCAGGGACCTGGGCGGGCAGCCAGCAGTGGGAAGGGCCTGACCAGGTTAGCCCTGCAGAAGGTGTGTCCCAGGACACATGGCCCTGTGTGATGCAGGCACAGGGCAGCTGAGGACCACGACTTTGTGCAGGGCAGGTGCGGGGCCGGGGAGGGAAGCTCCTGTGGACCCCAGAGCTTTGTTCCCATTCAGCAGACCAGTCAGAGGATGGCGCAGGGGTCTGCTCTGCCCCAGGCCCAGCAGCACCTGGTGTGCACAGCCCAGGACACTGGGGTTCTCAGGGAGCCTGGAGCCAGGCAGACTGGCCACTGTGTGCTGAGTCGTGCTCACTATCCAGGGCCCCTCCCAACATGTCTGCTCCCTCTCCTGCCAGGACGTCCCTGGTGCTGCTCCCAGTAACCCTACACCTCCCACCCCCATGAGGACATTAAGCAGAACCGTCCTGGAGAAGACCTGGAGAACTCAGGAAGAGCCTGGGGCAGAAGCAGAGGGGCCAGGAGGCTGCCGGCACGTTCAGGCCCCCTCTCCCTGCAGCATGTCCAGGTTCAGATAAAGGCCGATTGCTCACCCACCAGCGCCTGCTCATTGCTGGAGGCCGGGTCTGCCCACCCCACTAGCTGGTGCCTTGTGGTTCACACAAAACCCTGCCAGGATTTCCACCCCCTTTCTCGGGCCCTCCTCAAAGCTCAGCCTGGATCCCGGGACCACCCCTCACCCAAGACAGCAGATGCTCACCACATAGTAGCCAGAACATCAGCCCAGCCACACCCTCCACTTGCCCAGAATTCCAGTCCCACTGGGAGTGCAGTCCAGACCCTCTCCCTGCAGCTCCGGAGCTGGCAGGTTTCCTGCTGTGCCCACCCAGTGGCCCTTATGCATGCTGTGCATTCTCCCGGCTAGGCCCTTCCCCAGGTCGTCGCCTCACCCGAAACGCCCTCCCTTAGAGCCCAGCCCAGCCCCAGTGCCTCTTTCAGTCCCTTTTGCCTCCAGGTATGGCCCTGTCTGCCTTGTCTCCCTGTCCTTAGCCCAGGGCGTCCAGATCTTTGTGTGAGTGACTGCTCTCACCCAGTCTCTGCACTGGGCTCCTGGCCTCAGAATCTCAGAGCAAGGTCACCCTTCAGCAGGGGTGCCTGGCCCTGCATTGCACTCTGCCCTGGCCTCGCTGCCTGTGCCTGGACAAGGGTCTGAGACAGCATGGGGTGAACTTGTAGCACACCTGTGCCTCTAGTCCTGTGGCCCAGAGAGGAGACTTGGGAACTCCCTTTATTTTGCAAACAAATATTCAATAGTTCATCTACTGTTCCCTTTTGTGTAGGTGAACAAGAAAGGTGCCAGAAATACAGAGAAAACCCACCTCACTGCGGGGAAAACAGAATCAAAAGTTTGCCAGGCGCAGTGGCGCATGCCTGTAATCCCAGCACTTTGAGAGGCTAAGACAGGAGGATCGTGAGTTCAAAGCCAGCCTCAGCAATGGCGAGGTGCTAAGCAACTCACTGAGACCCTGTCTCTACATAAAACACAAAATAGAGCTGGGGATGTGGCTCAGTGGTCGAGTACCCTGAGTACCAAAGGAAAAAAAAAGTTTTAAGAAGGAGCAGAAAGAGACCCTTATGCTGATAAAAAGAAACACCCACCAAGACCTCGGCCATAGATCTGCACACAGCCGCCAACATGGCCCCAAAGAGGTGAGGAGCAGAACAGCCTCCTGGGCTGACACTCATCCATGGTCTCAGGGAGGACTCACGGGCCTGTTCCAGCACTGGCCAAACATGGAGACGGATAGGGAATGCAGGAGGGCCAGTGAGACGGAGGAGCACACGCTGCAGGCCGCCAGCCTGGAGGGCCAGCCACGCTGCACTGAGGATTCCCCGGTCCATCCCGGGGCAAAGCGGATGAGGCAGGCTGAGGACGGGCTCGGTCCCGAGGGACAGCGGAGGCACCAGGCAGCACCCGGGGGTCTTGGCTGCAGGTCCAGGGAGACACGGTTGCCGAGAGCAAGGGTGGTGTCCAGGTCCCTCGGGAAGGACTCCAGGCTGCCTGCTTCTGTCTGAGCTGACCTGTCCAGGGCTTCTGCTTGGGGGCCGACAACAGCTAGGCAGGGCCACTCTGTTTCTTCAGCACCAGATATGAAACAGCCCCCATGGACCAAGAAGGTTCTTGAAAGGCGGAGAGAGGACAGATCTTTGTCATGAGGGCCTGCAATCAAGCCCAGAGTCAGGGGCCCCTGAAGAGCCCCCAGGGGCTGGGTTAGCTCAGGGAGCTTGAGCCAGCAGCCAGGAGGAGGCCCTTTCCCCTCTGCCCGCTCTGTATTGCTGCTCCCGCTGCCCCAGTCTCAAACTCGAGCCACAGCTCAGAGGAAAGATCGATTAGAATAGCAAAGGAGCACCGAACAGGGCCTGAGTCCCCTTTAGCTGGACTGCGCAGCTGTCCATGAGCAAGTGAGCCCAGAGCAGCCCCTTCTCTGCAGCCCGGGCACACACACCACAACTGCATGGCTCCACCTTTTTTTTTTTTTTTTTTGGCGCTGGGGATTGAACTGAGGGGCACTTAACCACTGAGCCACATCCCAATCGTTTTTATTTTTTATTTTGAGACAGGGCCTCACTAAGTTGCTTAGGGCCTTGCTAAGTTTGCTGGGGTCAGCCTTGAACTTGGAATCCTCCTGCCTCAGCGTCTGGAGTCGCTTGGATTGCAGGTATGGCCACAGTACCTGGCTGACTCCACTTCTTAAGCAAAGCAGCTGCTTGGAGCACCGGGCCGGCAGCCTGCACCCAGCCAACCTGGGAGCCTCCCACCAGCCCTTTGACTGGACAGTGCTGGTTGGCTCTGTTCCACCAGCCTGACTGAGGTTCCTGCAGCTGCCAGTCTCATGTGCAGGGCACTGAGGTCCTTGGGTGGTGTGATTGTGGAGTTGTTGTGGGGCCCATGTAGACGTGGGGTCTCAAGGTCACAGAGTCGCAGTGACTGTACGGTACCACTCAGCCAGCAGCATCTGGCCTGCCCTCCAAGCACTGGTGAGCAGCTCTGTCTGAGGCCCCAGCACCCTTGCTACAGGAGGGTTTGGGAGTGGTTGGCAGCAGGACAGGGCAGGCACAGGCTGCTGAGATGGGCAGTGGGGAGAGCAGAGTGGGGATATGGGGACACCCAGGAGCACACGCACCGGAGGATGGTGAGGAGAAACAGCTCCAGCAGCTCAGCACATGTCCGGGGGCCTCCATGGCCGGACGACGAGTACAGAACCGCAGTCCTCGACAGGAGCGGCCACCCAGTCGGCTGCTGATGGGCCGCACACGGCCTCACATTCCAGAGAAAGACTGTTCAGAGCCACCCAGTGGCCGTGACGAGGCTGGAAAGCAGGCAGTGCCAACAAGACAGCAACGATGCAGGTGGAAACCACAGATGTGCTCCACAGGATCTCGGGGAGAAGAGTAAGCAGGGAGACACTCAGAGCTGGCGACGGGCAGAACATGCCCCGTCCAGGGTCACCAGCCGAAGGGATGCCTGAGGGCAGCTGCAGCCTCACCTGCAGCACAAACATCCTTAACTGTAGGAGCCCCTTCCAGAAGCACACCCCCTTAGGACTGTGCTCAGCTGCCTTCAATGAGGGCCATGTGCGGAGTGGCTTGACGTCATTGTAGTACCGTCCTGAGAGCTGCAATGGAAACTTCCAGGAACCCAGGCTCTCGGCCATCCTCAGCATACAGCTGCTCTTCCGTATCACACAATGGTTCCTGCTGCTCCAGAAGTCACAGGTATCGCCAACCAAACACTGACTGCACTGTGTGGGACGAGCTTTGCGTGAGAGTGATAACAGAACCACCATGGCTTCAGAAGATGGAGGAGCAGGGAGGCGCTTAGGGCGGCTCTGCCGCTCCTAGCTTGTGGCTTGGCATCCCCTGCCCAGCTTCCCCCTCAACTCAGGACACCTGTCCTGGTTCCAGCTGCCTGGTCACATTCAGATGGCAAGAGGGAGAAAGAAGTGGAGAGGGGCTGGCCTTGGTCCAGGAAGGACAGGTCCTAGAGGGTCACATGGCTAGACCTGGCTCAAGGAAACTGAGGTAGGGTCTTTTCCTGGGAGGCCATGGCCTGGATTAAATCCTGGGGCTGTTCCCCGAGGCAGGAGAGGACTGGGGTGTTGGGTCCACCAGCAGTTCTGGCCCCGGGAAGAAGGCAGCTGTCACACTTGCTAAGCGTGAGAATGGAGAACAGGTCCAGCAACTGGCCACAGAAGAGGGGCCCGGCCTTAGGAGCAGAAGGGGAGTGTGGGAGGGCTGTGCAAACGGGGGCTGCAATGGCGTGCTAGCAAACCTGCCGGCCTCTGTTGCACGGGCGCTGAACACACAAGTCTCTAGAAAAACCCCAGGTCCCAACAGCAAGTGGCCACAGGAGACACTCCTGCCCGCACAAGCGGCCTCGGAGGTGCTGGAGCAGGGCTGGCGCAGCTGAGAGCCCAGCTCGGAGACCACCTCGAAGTGGTGGGAAGGCGGGGCACACATTCCACCCGCGCACACCGCGTGTGTGCACGTGTGTGCACGTGTGTCTCGAGAAGCCTCCATGGGACAGCCAGCTGCTTCCTCCTGAAATCTGTGCACACGCACACCCTCCCAGGCGTCTGCACGCACACACGCACAGATCCCCGCACGTGGGTGCTGTGGTGCAGGGGCAGGGGGTGCTCCAACAGGGAACCCAGATCTGCGAGCCGAGAGACAGCAGCGACCTAGACTGCACAGGAGGAACTCATGCTTTCTTTGGTCCATTAATTTTAAAAAATCAATACACCAAACGGCAAGCAGGGATATTAATAACGCAAAGCCAGAAATAACAACTATAAACGAGGAAAGCAGCCAGAAACCACAGTGTGTGGAGACCTGAAGGAGGCACAAGTCAACGGGGGAGGCCCAGCGAGAAGCGCGCACAACTGAGGCCACCGGCGAGCCGAAGGCCAGGCCCAGAAGTCTCCAGACCTTCGAGGAAAGGTGCAAACGCAAGGTACATGTCAGCGTCCACATGACAGGGCTCCCAAGGAAAGGGACAGTGAGTTACCCGGGTGGAAAGGAAAGATGAGTTTTTGAAAATGTGAGCATCAGAGAAAGGCCTAGGCTCTCAGACTAAAGGGGCCCTGCTGTGGCTTGGACGCCAGGAGGCCCCCAAAGGCCCTGTGCTGGTGCAGGAAGTTCGGAGGTGGGATGGCCGGACTGGGGGCTGCGACCTCATCCGCCACCTGGTTGGAGTGGACTGACTGGGTGGTGAGTGGCCGGTGGGCGTGGAGAGGTGGTCACTGGGGCTGCCCTGGAAGGCACATCTTCCCTGCAGCCCCTTCCCCTCTCTCTGCCTCCTGGCTGCCATGGAGGGAGCAGCTGCCCTCCGCTGGGCCCTTCCCCCATGGTGTGCACCCTGGGCCAGAGCACAGGACTCGGCCATCTGTGGACTGAGGCCTCTGAAACCATGAGCCCCAAATAAGCTTGCCCTCCTCCAAGTCGTTCTTCTTGGGCCTTAATGGTCACAGTAAGGAAAAGCTGACTAACACAGGTCCTGAGAGCCGCAGGGGATGGACCTCCAATGTACCCTTTGTTTCTCTTGTGCCGAGCACAGTGGGGCACACAGGGACCACAGCAAGGCAGGACCCAGGGCAGCGAGGGGGCGGGCAATGAGCTCAGAGTGCCAGGCACAGAGTCATACCCACCAATCACCCCAGTGAGCAGGCCGGAGACACCCTGGCTCATGGAGCCCATGATGCCCCAGATCCTCTTTGCAAGCCCCAATGGAGGAAGGATCTGTCAAAAGAGAAAATTGTCAAATACATGGCAGAATCCCCTGGTAGGAGAACAAAGCCACACCAAGTTCCAGGTAGTAGAGTTACCGAGCCACCACCCTGGACAAGCTGCGTGTGCGGAGATGCAGGAGGAGCTTGGTCGACCTGGGGGCTGGCGCCTCGGGGCCACGTCTGGAGGAGGAGGAGTGCAGACATGCTTCAGGTCAACTCAGTGAGCTCGTAAAAAACTAAGCATGTTTTAAGTAGCAGCCCCAGGAGAATAAAAAAGAATGACTTATTCTTTTTGTGTTTGTACTGGGGACTGAATCCAAGCGCTTTACCACTGAGCCACACCTCAATCCCTTTGCTTTTCATTTTGAGACAGGGTCTTGCCGAGTTGCTGAGGCTCTCCTGGATTCTGCAATCTTCCTGCCTCAGCTCCCAGGTCATGGTGCCTACAGGTGTGCACCACTATGTGTGGCTTTGGTGGGGGGGCTTTATAAAGATCAAAGCATGGCTGTCCCAAGAGACCCAGCAACATGAGGCATTTACCCCAAAGGACAAATGCAGACATCCACCCAGAAAATCCCGCATGAGCATCTACAGCAGCCGTCCTCACCAGGCCCTGGACGTGAGGTAAGTGCATCAAATGCACCTGGGGACAAGCACCAAGGCTCAGCCAGCGGAGGCCACACAGAGCAGCACACTGGCTCAGGGAAGTCCTAAAGCAGAGTGCACAGAGCGGTCAGGGCATGCCCCTGGTCTGGCAGCCAAGGGGCAGGAGGAATTCCTAGGGGAGAGAGACCCCCAGCAGGCCCGGCAGGCCCAGCAGGCCCGGCAGGCTCGTGTCCACAGACCTCCTTGCACTCTACACAGAGCCGGGTGAAGAGACAGGGAGGAAGAACAGATCCTGCAGACACGGCCGGCGGGAGCAGGAAGAGCCACTCTGGTCAGAAACACAGGCTTCGAGACATGGCAGGTCACGGCAGCAAGGGGCAAGGCTAAGGGGCCAGGCCCGAGTGCACATGACAGTCCCCCAGGAACATGACGGACAGGACAGCCTATTTGGACACAGCTGGGCTTCCAAGTGTGAAGCAGACTCACTGGAGAGAAGCAATAGCTTCAAGGCTGTCTGTGGGGACACAGCTGCACAATCACCCTGGGGTGTCAGCCCTCCCCTCTGAATCCATAGGAGAAGCAGACATAAAACCCACAAGGACAGAGAGGACCTGAGCACACTGCCACCTGGCTGACCTGACTGGCATTTCTGGAACATTCCCCCAACAGCAGAAGACATGCTCAAGTGGGGGGGGACGCTGGTCAAAACCGACTGCGTGCAGGAGGTGACGGGTGCAGAGGGTCAGCTCAGATGGTGTCTCTCTGACGGCCAAGGAATCAGACCACAGTGAGAACTGCCAGGAGAGGAGAGGAAGCGCTTGCAGAAGGGGCCTGACGACCAACAAGCACATGGTGAGCTGCTCGCCTCCCTAGCCGTCAGGGAAGTGCCGGTCGGGCCACAGCGAGGGAGAATCGACTGCAGCCAGACGGGCAAAAGTAAGATGCCTTGGTGTAGACGGGGCCCAGAACCCTGGTCAAAGGAGGTTCCTGGCACAAACGCTGAAATGGATCTGGTGACCGCTACCAGCCTGACCACATGCACCCCCTACGGCTGAGCCATCTGCCCTGGATCTGTGCACAGCCAAACCTGTTCTCAGCTGCACTGTGCATGTGCCCAAATGAACAACCCAAATGTGCATTGGCAGGAGCCCATCACAGGAGCACCTGCGGACTGCAGAAGCCCAGACAGGTGAGGGAAGGAGGCCCAGCTCAAGAGCACACTGCACAGGACCCCAGGTGAGCCAGCTGAGGGCAAGCTGGCCCAGGGCGGGCTGGCTGGGCGGGATCCACGGTGCTGGCTGGCATGCGTGCAGGTCCACCAGCTGTGCAACTAAGGGCCACGCTCTCTCTGCCGGTCGCCCTGCACAGCAGGCTAATGCCAGGAAATGCCAGCCAGGATTAGGGTTCTGAAGCTCCCGCCCGGGGACTGTGGAGTGTAAACGGAGGAGAGCACATCTGCACTATCCCCAAAACAGGCACAAACTCCAGGCCAGACTGCCTGCCAGGTGCACAGCCACGGCAGCGTGTGTCCCACTGTGGGTTGGAAGTCAACACAGTGACTGTCACTGGTCGCAACCAGCATTTCTCTGTAGATGAAAACAGGAGACGCAGAAGCCTAGAGGTGCACTCGTTACTGTGCGTGTCTCTGTGCTCATGACACACGCCAGACAAGCAGGCCAGCCCAGAAGTGGGCAGCCAGTAGGAGCCACGGCTCCGAGGGCCATTGCTCTGCTCCGCTGTGGACCAGCGTGGAGGCTGGCGTTGCTGAAGGACGGCGGTTGCTGCTTTTCCTGAGAGGGGGCCTCTTGTGCCAGGCACCGACATGGGGAGCACCAGGCCCTTTAGGAGGCAGGAAGGCCAAGGGAAGGCTGATGCTGCCCGGGTCTCCAGGGAAGGCCAGCCGGCCAAACGCGACAGCAGTTGTTGACCAGTCTGACTCATTCTGGCTTGAAGCTGTGGTCGATTCAAGGCAGGGAAGCCTGGGCCTGGTGTGGGAGTCTGGTGAGGAGGCGGGCAGGGCCCGGCACCACCGTCCACGCATCCTGGAGTCAGCAGCCCTGTGGGGGCAGCCTCAGGTCTGGAAGGCCCCTCGGGAGGCAAGGGCACCAGAGAATAAACATGGTGGACAGAGACATGTGCACACACCACAGGGACGAGCCCACACATGCAGGCTCCGCTTACGGCAGCCGCAGCAACAAAGGCCGAAAACAGGCTCAGTTTATTCAGACAGAACACAGCTCAGCAACTAAGAAGCCACGCACCCCACAGCAGCAGCACAGGACGCCCGCCCACTCCACATCCCACGCTGGGCAGAGAAGCCATGGCGTCCGCAGCCAGCACAGCCTGACAGGCAGGAGCCCACCACCCAGGGAGGGGCAGGACTTTGTCGCTGGTGCCCATCGAGGGTGTGGGGTGGCGCCATCCCATTCCTTAAAGCTGAGTGGCCCGAGGGCCTGGGACCACGCACTTGCCTTCACCATGCCCTTCACCTCAGTCACAAGTCAACCCTGCGGGCAAATGCACACCACGGTGTCATGGTGGCCTCCACGGGACAGGGCTGCTGCATTTTCCTCTCCTGGATCCTCTGGTGGCAGGAGTGTCCCAGACACTCACTTCCCTGGCCCAGAAAAGAGCATCCACAGCTGCCCTGCCCGGGGGCTCAGCAGCTGCCCGCACCGCTGGCAGCTGGATCTGCTTATGTAACGCCTGTTCCGAGGCTCACCCCTGAGCTCACCCCTGAGCTCTGCACTCCAAGGCCTGGTCCCCAGTCCCTGCACGAGCTCAGCTGCCTGGGGTCTCTCCCACCATCCTGGGGCTGCAGCTGAGTAGTGAGGGCGACAAAGAATAAGAGTCCATGAAACCCGTGCAGACCCAGGCTGGCAGGTGGGGTCCTCGTGCCTGGGATGCTGGGTGGCCTGGGATGCCTAGGATTAGCACTAGACCTCTGCATCCACTCCTGGGCCCAGAACTGCTGCGGCCTCCTGCTGAGGTCCCCTCCACAGGCACTGGCAGGGGTGACCAGCAGCCCTGTGTTCAAAGGTGGGTTTGCCTGTGGGTAGGGTGTGGGGTGATGCCACATCCCCCATCCTGATGCCACTTTCCAGCTAGGACCAGAAAATGTCACCACAGCAGCAGCAGCAACTGTGTCCACTGGGCCTGGTGTGGCTCTAGGTGCCCCCAATTGCTCCCTCAGCCCTCAAGTGCCTCCCCTCAGGACACCCCAGGGACTCAGCTCTGAGAACCAGGGACAAGATGGCTGAGGGCGCAGGGCTGTTCACTAGCAAGGCCATGCCTTTGAGTAAGGACCAGGATGGCTCTTGGGGAGATGCCTTCACCACGGGCACCTCTTCCCCTTACCAAGAGGTGAGCCCAGGGCAGGGACCACGCTGCCCTTGCCCACCTGGAGAGGCAGAAGAAGCATGCACTAACCCCACCCTGCCCAGGGGAGCAAAGCCTCAGCTCCCCTACCACCTCTGGGACAAGGTGGACAGCTGATTAGGCCCTACTTAGCCTGTGACTCCACCCCCCAAGGACCAGCCAGAAGGCCCCTGGCCTGTCAGGGAGCACAGGGAGGCCCACCCCCACTGCATGTCTCAGGGCCTTTCTCCTGGACCCACCAGCCCAAGGGTCCAGTTTTCAGGGTGAGCTGTCCTTGGGGTGGCCTCACCATAGCAACTATGATGGGAGGCCCCTCCTTGAATCTGTTGGATCTCAGAGGGCCTCCTGGGCTGTGCACAGAGGCAGGAACCCTCAGGGTGTGGGGAAGGGCCTGGGCCAGGGCTCTGGACAATGCTAGGGTTCCCATGGTTCTGGAAAATCTCCAAACACAAGTGCCCCCTAGACTGTGGGGTTGCTGGGCCCCTGGGAAGCACTCACCAGACCCCATGACCCTGGCAGGGGGACAGCTGGATTCCTGGCCTGAGGGTCTCACCGTGGGGGTCACACCTGACACCTTCCATATGGTCACATCTGACACCTTCCACACTGTCCACATGGGGCCTCTGTGAGGCCTTTCAGCATGGTGCTGGGTTCTCACTCACAGACTGGCACTGCACAGCCTGCTGGGGCCCCCGTGGGCATGAGACTAGAGCGTCTGCTCTGCCTGGACTGGCTGGCAAACAAGTCTGGGTCCCAGGGCAGCAGGGAGCTGGCCAGGGAAGGTGCACGGGGCAGATGCCTGGCTGCCGGGCGCCACAGGCCTGGAGCCACTTGGGGCTGAACGGGGACAAAGCCTCATGGCCTTGTGGGACAGGCGGGATGCTTGCCACCTGCTGAGACGCAGACACACCTGTGCCACCTGGAGGTCAGGAGGTTGCCATGTCACTCTGTGCGGGGGATGCTGCCCTGTGGGGAAACAACCACATGCCAACCCTGCCCCAGGACCACCTGACCAGAAGCAGCACCCAGGCTTCTGGCTCCCAGGAAGCCATGTCTCCAAGCACGTCTCCATCTTACAGCAGGGACGGGAGATGGGGGACAAGTGACCACTGGCACAGCCCTACAGAGTAGGGGGACCAGGGAAGAGTAGGCCCAGCCCCATACGTCCTGCAGGAGCCTGGGCTCGCTGGCTCCATCCTTAGATCATGCCGGCCAGCCAGGGTGGCAGGAAGAGGCCCACGGTGCCCAGCAGGCAGACGATGATGAACATCCAGAGGAAGATGCGGTCGATGACCATGGCCACGTACTTCCAGTCCTCCCTCACCTGCAAACAGACACGGTCACTCCAGCCCTGCCCTTGGCCCACGGGCAGCAAGAGAACCTTAGGAGCCATGTGCCCCCGTGGTAGGTTCTCTTCTGCCCTTGGGTGCACACCTGCACTGGGGTGACATGGGGAAGGAGCACACCCTAGCGGCTGCCCTCACGACCACGGAGCTCAGCGGCTCCACTCTGCCCATGGTGGCGGCTGCAGGGGGCAGGTGGAAGAGGCCCCGAGAGAGGCTGGGCATCTGCTGAGCACATCGCAGGCGCTCATGTGGAACCAGAGGCAGGTCCACCTGGTGTCCCCAGCTGACCTTACCTGAGCCTGCAAAAGACCAAGTGGAGAGCACTCTGGAGGAATGAGGGTCCAGCTTCCTGAACTCTGTCCTTAGTGGCTATAGCTGGGGGTGCCGTGGAGGCTTAGTCTGCCCCTATTGTGCAGATGGTAAAAGTGGAGCCCAGAGAGGGGACATCCACAAGCCTGGCCGAACAAGGCGAGGGCCAGGAGCATGCTGGGTAATAGGTCTGATCACTAAGAACCCCCACTGGGCTCCATGGTGGAGGAGGTCCTAAAAGGAAGGACCAAGGCGTGACCATCCACACCTGCCCTCCTACTGCAGGCCAGTGCTCACAGCCTGGCACACCTGGGGGCCAGAGGGGGCCCCTGGGGGGGGGCAGCATTGCCGGGCAACAGCTCCATGGAGGTGGTAGGAAGGATCTGAAACAGGGTGGTTGGTAACAGCAGTAGGCGTAAACCACACCAAACACGTCCACCATCTGCAGTCACTCAGCCTCACCTGGACTGCCCCATAACAAGGACACGGAGGCATGAGCAGCCAACGGAGGGCCACGGTTCTATCTCTGTGTAACCTCTACCAGGCCTGGTGCAGGCCCCACCCCACCCCAGAACGCTGGGAGTAGGGGCTCGGGGGAGAGTGCTGCACTGGTCTGGCCAGGCCTGAAGTTAGGTGGTCACTCTTGAGACAGCTTCAAGCAGCCCTAAGGCACCCAGGCAGCTGCTGCCCATGCTGCTGCCCTGACTCTGGCTTCACTGTCTCCTGTGTGGATAGCCAGGTACCTGGGAGACCCCTGGTAACCCCAGGCTTGATAGGAGCTGCCTCTGGGCCATGAGTAGGTGACCTGGGCCAGCAGGCCCATCTGCGCATGAGTGGCCAGAAGAGGACATGGCCCAGGCTCGGCCAGCTGAGGGGTGAGTGGGCCACAGGTGGCTTAGTTTCCCCATTTTGGGGCATCTGCCCTGGTTTATCAAAGCAATGACAGGCATCCTGGTGGTTTAAAGGCCTGAATGACCATGTGTGCTGTGGAAAACCTCAGTGAGCAGTCACTTTTAAACAAGCCCCACCAGGACGCCTGCTCTGGATAGGCTGAGCAGCAGCCCGCAGCTCCTCCAGCAGGCCTGGAACTGCTCCCTCTCTGGCCCAGCCTGAAGATGAAACAGGCCACAGCCCCCTGCTGGGCGGGCTGTCCTGTGAGGTCAGCTTTCTCTCCTGGACCCAGAACCAGGTCAGGCAGCCAGGACAGCCGGCAGATGGACAGCGGAGAGGCATACAGCTCCAGCCCCAGGGCTGGGGGAGAGCTGATCTCCTGGAGATCTTGTCTGAATTTCCGCTGGCCTTAGCCATTCCTCAGCAGCCCCCCACCCACGCCCCATTTCCAGAGCTTCAGCAAAATGTGGCCCAGAAGCAGCTTCTCCCCAGGCAAGTCTTTGCAACCCAGAACTTTTCAGAGGCTCTGGAATGGTGCCACAGCTTCTTGGAGTCAGTAGGTGGCTCTGAGGGCAACGGGACACCCCCCTCCTTGCCAGGCTCATCAGCTCCAGGAAGACAGATGTCAGGCGGGCTAGGAGCCTGGGCCAGGTAGGCCCCTCCACTGAGGAAGGAGGATGGGGAGCCAGTGACAAGATGAGGGGCCCCAGAAGGGATAGCTATGTCATGGGACAGTGGCAGGGGCCTGTCCAGGGCAAGGTCCAGGCAAAGGATGGATGCTGACAGCTGAGGCCCCAGGAGTCCCTCCTGGCCTGTGCTCTGACTTAGGGCTCTGGCTCCGCCACCTATCTGGGCCCCCTGGCAGGCAGTCTGAGACGCAGGAGCAGTCCTCTGGGGCCCACATGACCCTGAGTCTCTGACTTGTCTGAGCAGAGACCCAGGCTCTGGAGACCTTCACGGGTGGCAGGCAGGCAAATGCCATAGGGAAAGAGGGAGGATGCCCTGGAAGGCCTCAGAGACCTGCAGACACTGAGGACTGCACGTGTGCTGGAGTGGCCTGCTAGTGGCTTCCCCTCACCCACCCACCAGCCTCATGAGTCCCAGCACCCAAAGGGATGCAGCCTGGGCCACTACGCACCAGCTGCTCTGCGCCACCTGCCCTGCTGGGCCCTGGCTCAGCTCGGGGACCCACCAGGGCTCTGGACAGAATCCATGCGGTGCACCCTAAACAGAGCACCTGCAACCTGAGCACGCCACAACCTCCACCCTTTGCCTGAAACAAAGGGTGTCTACTCACCCCATGTGGGCCAGGGACCTCACAGCAGCCATGGTGGAGCAGAGGCTTACCGAGAAATCTGTGTCTTCTGCCTTCAGGTGGTCAGCGATGTACTGGACGCCCTCAACTGCGCGAGTCAGGGCTGGTGACAGGGGCAGGTGCCGGGGCGGCACTGCAGTGCTGCGGGCCTTGAGCACGGTGACTGGGGAGACCATGGGAGGATCCCTCTTGCATGTGCATTTGCATGGAGAGAGCTGGTCTGGGGGTGGGAGCTCCGCTGAGCGGGCCTTCAGGGAGGCCAGGGAGCCAGCCGTCTGGCCATCAGCCTGGGAGGCTGCACTATCTCGAGGAACACAGTATTGGATGCTCCGAGACCGGCACCGGATGCCGCCCTCCTCTGCTTCGTGGGGGCTGGACATGTGCTGGACACTCAAAGACCTGGCTTTGGTGAGCCCTGGGGCCCCAGTGCTGTTGAGTGGGCGACAGGGATCTGGCGAGGGGCGTGGGCTGGCCTTCTCAGCCTCCAAGGGCTGCGGGGCAGGAACCTGGCTGGAGGGCGACTTGCAGGCAGGCTGGGATTCAGGTGTGTCCAGGGGGGCGCAGAAGGACAGGGCAGGTGAGGGTCCCTGGCTGCGTGCACTGCTCAGGACACTGGGCTCCCCCTCGGGCTCGGGCCAGAATCGCGGGGCACTGGCCATCTTGTGCATGGACTCAATGAGCCGCCGGCAGTTGTCCTTGACCACAGATGGCCGTTTCATGAAGAGCAGGCGGGGCACAATGTCCAGGAAGACCCTGCGCACCCAGGCGGGCATGCTGTGCGTGCGTGGCGAGCGGTGGTGCACGTTGAGCACGAAGACCGTGATGACGATGGAGAGGGTGACGAAGATCATGGTGAAGAGCAGGTACTCGCCGATCAGCGGGATGACCAGCGAGGTGGACGGGATGATCTCGGTGATGAGCAGCAGGAAGACGGTGAGCGAGAGCAGCACGGAGATGCACAGCGTGACCTTCTCGCCGCAGTCGGAGGGCAGGTAGAAGACCAGCACCGTGAGGCAGGAGAT
Source organism: Xerus rutilus (assembly GCA_028644305.1). NCBI lineage: Eukaryota > Metazoa > Chordata > Mammalia > Rodentia > Sciuridae > Xerus > Xerus rutilus. The sequence continues at coordinate 179,283,280 of CM053401.1, forward strand.
GAGCAGGCAGGGGATGATGAGGTTGATGGTGTAGAAGAGCGGCAGGCGGCGGATGACGAAGGCGTAGGTGATGTCGGGGTACACCTCGGCGCAGCACTCGTACTTCCTGGTGTTGTAGGTGCCCACGGCGTCCACGATGACCCACTCCCCGCTCTCCCAGAAGTCCAGCTGGTCCACGCGGCTGTGCATGCTCACCAGGTCGATCTTGGCCTTGTCGTACGTCCAGGACCCGAACTTCATGGTGCAGTTCTGCTGGTCGAAGGGGAAGAAGGTGACGTCGATGCTGCAGGAGCTCTTGTAGATGGCTGGGGGCGTCCACTGCACCCGCCCATCGTGGAACAGGTGGGCCTTGGTGAGGTGGGTGACCGCAAAGTCCCCGTCAGCGCTGGGCAGGAAGAGAGGCAAATGAGTCCTGCACACACCCACTGCCACCCTCTGCACACAGGACACTCCTGCAGAGCAAGGCTCCCTGCCTCGCCTGGGGCCCTGCCAGCTGAGCACATGGCCCTGGGCTGTCACCTGCCTGTGTGCCTATTTACTACCTGAGCGCAGAGGGCACAGTTTTGAGAACTCAGAGGGATGAATGGGCGGCCCGGGGGCAGAGCTGCTGCTGGCCGATCACTACAGTCCCTGAGGCTGGGGCCAGTCCCCTGTATATCTGAGAGGGGGGTCGGGATGCCTCAGGGCCTCAGGGCCTCACTGTTCACAGCAGAGGTGGATTTCTCACCCTCCCTCCCCCTCCCCTCCTCTAGGCTTTGTGAACACAGAGAGGAGGAGCGGCTGCTCGTCCTCCTTGGCCCTGGAGCTAGGGACAGTCCTGCAGTGCACTAGCAGGCAGCCCAAAGGCCTCGCAGGACCCAGCTGTCCACTGTGCATGGGTGCATGCGTGTCTCTGGGAAAGAGCTGGTGGTCTCCCGGGCCTGACTCAGGAGGACAGCCAGCCACTGGACTGAAGGCTGGCCCCACCCAGTGCACACTGGCTGCCTGGTTGAAGGGCAGGCAAGCATGCCCAGGGCCAAGCAGCTGCTCAACAGGGTCCTCTCGGGATGGACGGTTGTGCTGAAGCCCATGGACATGGAAATGGCTTCTGAACCACCCATGGGAGAGTGTATAAGGGACCTCCTGGGACCAAGGCCTTGTCCCCTGCTGGTCACTTCTCTGGCCTGGCTCCAAGGTCAGGGTGGCGCCCAGTTTCACCTCTGCCACAGGCAGCCAAGCAGGTGTGCTCTTCCTCCTGTTAGCCCAGGGACTCAGGTGCCATCTCCCTGAAGTTGAGGATGACACTGCGGCCCCAGAGTCAAAGACAGTGCCTCAACCTGCTGGGGACGACACAGGAACTAGACAAAAACTCAAGCTGCTGGCTTGGGGGTCAGTGTCTGATGGTCAGCCTCTGCCTCTGCTGCCTCAGGGGACACTGGTGTCCTGTCCACAGGCCGGGGTTGGTGGAAGAGCAAGATGATGCTGTCCCTCCAGCCCCTTCTGTGGCTCACAGAGCTCCCAGTCCTGGGTCCTGGCTTCATGGACAGTGATGCCCATTTGTCCACTGGACCCAGGGCACACAGCCGAACAGCCCCCACGAAGCCCCTCCCTGGGGTTGGCCCAGGGTTCTCCCTGAAGCTGGAAGTGGTCCGGGAGCAGCCCCAGCCTGCATGTCCTATGTAACCTGGCTGCCAGGCCTCCATTTCCCCACAGAGCCCAGGCCATGGACCTGGACTCTGAGCTGATGTCCACAGATTAGCAGAGGCAGCAGCTGATGCCTGAGCCCTGCCAGCCTCAGCATAGAAATGCTAATGGGAAACCTCACTCTACTCTGGTGAGCCCTCTGGCCCTGAGTGATCCCCCTGAAGGCGCCAGCCCATCCTGCTGGTCTCAGCCTTGGAAGGAGGCGCAGCCCTAAGCCTCAGGCCCTGGCCTGTTCCTTCACCTGCTTTGTCCCCAGAGCCCAGCTTGAAGGACAGGGCTTCCCAAGGTCCTTGGGCAGCAAGGGCCCTGCTTCTCTGAGCCTCATCTGGCAGCTGACCCTGCACCTCTGGCTAGCACCGTCAGGTTCTGACCAGTCTTGCGGCCGTTTGCGGCCACCTGGGACCCTCAGGCCCCTTCCCTTCATGTGCCACCCATGTTGGTGCATTGCCTTCAAGGTGGCCAGGACCAGAGCTCACTTCTGTCCCTGCGGACTCGCCTGGGGCCAGCACCTGGCTCCCTCGCTGCCCAGCAGCTCCACGCATCCCAATGAGGCCTCCCAGCGGGCAGGCCTGGCGTCTGCGTGAACGCCCAGCTTGCCCCAGGCGGCGCGGGGTGGATCTTGCTACACGTCCAGGCCCACGCGGAATCAGGCTTGGGTTTGCTCCTTCTGTCCCCATCTCACCCCAAATCAGAGCCTCACTCTTTGGAGACACAAATTAGAATATTCTCCCACGGAAAGTGAGTGGATCTTTTTCAGCAAATGTTCTGCAGGAGGACGTGAGTGGAAGCCTGCTGCCCCAGCTCTGGGCTGCCCCAGGCTCGGGACGGCAGCTGCGCCCTTGGCCTTGCAGTCGGAAGGGACTCAGCACCACAGCCCAGCTCGGCTCGCCCCAGCTGCACCCACCGCTCCGCCTGCCCCGCCTGGCCCGCTCTGGCACCAGGGAGCCTACGAGGAGGAACGGCCTGCTGTGGCCACCCTGGCCTGTTATGGCCTCTGCAGGCATCTCCCTTGTGGCTCCCTGAGGAAGGAGAGGGTGTGCACGGCCATCAGGGGGCACCCACCTCCTCCAGTCCTGGATCCGGGACACAACCCCCTTGATCCCTTAGCTGTGGGTGAGCTGCTTCCTTCCAACCACAAGTGCAAAGCACAGGCCCCAGAGGGCGGAGGGCAGACCCCTCAGGAGCAGAAGCCGGCTGTGGGCAGGACAGAGCAGGCTGTGGCCCTCACAGAGGCCTTTCCCAGGCCAGCTGTGCACCCTGCAGGTCCCAAGGCCAACACCCCACCCAGCACCTCGGAGGTCCCAGGAGCGCGAGGGGTGCAGGCATTCAGGCTAAACCATCTGGCCGTGAGCCTGTTATGGATTTGCCACAGGTGAGCGGCTGGGAGCAGGAGGGTCCTGGGTCCTGCTCTAGGGGTAGGAGCCTGCCTTGAGATTGTACTCGAGAGGGCAAGCAAGACCCTTTGCCCTTCTGCCCAATGCCACATCAGGGACTTCTAGGCTCCTGCCCCCAAGGGCCCATCTTAGAGAAGCCCTACGTGGACAAGGACACCAACTAAGGGACTCCTGAGCCTACAGAAGAGCTGGCTGGGGCCTTCCCCTGCCCAGTAGTGGCACTGACCACCTGGCCAACACTTGCTAGATGCCCCTGGAAACAGGCCTTCTTGGTAGCTATGATCAGATCTCAGGGTCAGCCACTACCCTAGGGTCCTTTCTGCCCTTGCCCAGCCTCAAACCTGTCCAGAGAAGGCCTCGGTGCTGGCCCCGACCCCACAGACAGGCTGGATCTGCCCCACCGTCTCCATAAGCCCTGGTGGGGAAGACACAGGTGACCTGAGGAGTGACTTCCCAAGCCCTCTCCTGGGAGATTTGGTCCTGGGCTGTTACAGGTGCCCAGACCTGTGTGTCTGCCTGGCCCAATCCCACCCAGGGTGTTCCCCCAGGCTTCCTGCCCTACAAATGTCCCTGTGGGTCAGACAGGCTATCCCAGGTAGACTCGGTCCCAGGGGTGGGGTCAGGGCTGGATGTGGCCCCCAGAAAGGACAGTGATTGGGGTGATGCTGAGGACAGAGAGCCCATCCCGAGGGAAAGCAGTGACCACCGCCCTCCCCTCACTGCCTCCCATAACACATCTGGAAGACCATCTCGGAGCCCCTTCACACGCCAACACTGCAGCCATTACTGGACTCCATTAGCAGGAAGAGGAGCCCGATCATTCTTAATCAAATAGGAGCGTTTGTAGGTCAGACAGACACCCTGGGGCCTGGACGGGGCTGTGGGCAGATGGTCGGGACCAGGGGTGGGGGGGCTTCCATTTGCTTTATTTGTAAGTGCTGCAGGAACTGCCCCCTGCCCTGGCTAGAGCCCAAGGCTGGAGAACCATCCCCGGGGGATTCAGATCAAAGTGATCAAATAAAGCAGGGCTGCCCCAGCTCAGGGACCCCGGGCTTGGGGCCCCCAGAGAGGGTCCACAGGAGGTCCTCTGGAGGCCACTCCCTGCCACAGCCATCCCTGGAAAGCCACCCTGGCTTCCAAGCACAGCAAACCGTCCACATGAGATTTTGGCTCAGCCTCCCAGGAGCCTGACTACAGGCTGCTGGCTGGGGGGCTGAGGGGCCAGCTTTGTCCACAGGGCACCGCTGCGGGGAAGGGCTGAGAAGGGCAGTGGCCCCGCCAGCGCCTCCCCACTCCTTGCAGAGCACCCTGCATCCTCACCTTCCAGAGGCAGAGCGGCCCTGGGCCCTGTGGGCATCACTGGGGCAGGGAGTCCAACCCACCCTCTGCCCTTGGGGAGAGACTGACTGGAAGCAGGAGGAGGCCACCAGAGCCCAAGGCAGGTGTGAGTGGATGTGGCCGGGGGCTCCCAAGCTTCAGACTGGCTCGGGGGAGCCCTCAGGCCCCGCCCCTGCCTCCTGGCTCCAGGCTCCCCAGGCGGCCCAGCCCGACCCGACCTGCCAGGCCCTGGGCTCACTTGTTGTAGAGGACGATGTCCGGCCGCCAGATGAGCTCGGAAGGGATGCGGATGGAGGTGACGTTCTCGTAGTCCGTGGGGTCCCAGCGTAGCTTGTAGTCGTGCCACTCCTGCCAGGGCAGAGAGGGTGGGTGAGGCGTGGGTGAGGGGCTCGGGGCACCGGGGCACCCACCCCACCACTTACCTGCTTCACCCACACGTTCGTGGTCATCATCTGGTTCTTCTCGTCCTAGGGCACAAGCAGGAAGGAGCTGAGAGCCCCTCAGGGACAGGACACCTCGCTCTGGTCCCAGCCACAGCACACCAGCCAGGCTAGACCTCAGGAAGGAGTGAGCACCTTGTCCTTGGCGGCAACCAAGCTCAAGATGGTGGCCTGAGGGGACTCAGGGATGGGGGACAGGCCCCTAAGCTTTCCTGAAGGAAACTGGGCACAGGCTTGTCTGACTCCATTGTCCCCCAGAGCTTTGATGGGCTGCTTGTAGGTGAGGCCACCTACGTCACTCCCTCTCACTCACTGGGCAGGTCACCCAGCTGCCCAAGCCAGTCCTCTCCCTGGCAGGACACTGAGGAGTAGGTGGGACATGGAGCAGAGTGCGTACCCCAAGGCCTGGCCTCAGTGCGCCTGCCAACCTTGTGTCCACACAACCTGGCGGTGTCCGAGCAGCCTGGGAGGGGGTCACAGCCTGGCCCATGGCGCTGGACACTCCTCCAAGGTCCTAGGAAGAACTCCACAGTGGCTGGGCAGGCCCTCCTGCCTGGGCGTCCTGCAGCCTCAGTCTCCAGGTGCCCCTGGGACCCAGAGACGTGTCCACACACTTGCCAGCACATTTCAGGAGGACTCAACACAGGTCAGAAAGCCAGTAAGGACTCTGCAGCCTCCCCCGCACTGCGCCAGGCTGCACGCTCACATGCAGCATGCAAGCCCTCCCCGCCTGGACTGAGACCCCCACAAGGACACCTCCAGCAAACATGCACCAAGGGGAAGAGGCGGGCCAGCGCCAGGTGGGCACCAGATCCCAGCACTGGGGGGCACGCACAGCAGGCAGACACAAGCACCCTTCCACCACAGAGGCCGCAGCCTCAGCCACACCCCTCAGGTCAGCACGTGTGCACAGTTCACAAGAAGCTCAGCCAGCTCCAGAGCAGACACCAGGGCTGGGGCTGCGTCTGTCACTGGAGACCTGGCCTGGGTAGGCTCTGGCCCTCAGTGTCTCTTGGGCAAACTGGAGGCACTGGGCTGAGGGGGACGATGGCATGGTCCCTGACAGGCCAGATAGGAGGCCAGGCAGTGGTCATAGACCAGGGGCCTCGTGCATCCTGCAAGGCCCAGCCAGGGCCACTGCAAGAGCCATTCAGGGCCAGTGCAGGACCCTGGAGGGTGGGGATCTGAGTGCTGGCTCTGGACACGGACAAGGGTCTCCATGCTTGTCCTCTGCAGCCTGGGCTCCCTGGCACGCTCCCTACTCAGCCTGGTACGCCACAGCTGCTCTCAGTGAGTCAGGACAGCACACCAGGGTGGCAGAAAGTGGCCTCCACACACGAACTAGCCTGGAACACTGGCAGCCCCTCCCTCACCAGCAGACTCGAGGCCTCATCCTGGCAGAAATGGGCCAGGCCTGTGGGATGCTGCACTCTTGCTGTGGACGGCTGCCCCTCCCCAGGTTCAGGCTCCATCTCTGGCTGCTAAAACTCAGTGTGACAACCAGGCCGTTCAGAGCCACCAGGCCACTTTCCCCAAGGTAGGTTCCACCCCAACCAGCTGAGCCTGGCTGGGAAATGCTGGACATGCAGCTGAGCACCTCCGCCTGGAGGGGCCCTGGGCCTGTCCAGCTGGGACGCTCTCTCCAACTGCTCCTCCCACCCAGGCCTGGGCTGCAGACCATGTGGAGCTGGGAGCTAACATTCGGTCCACCAGCCATGGCCAGACACAGTCATGCAGGGCTGGGGCGTCCTCTGTCCATCCCAGCTGCCCTCCTGCAGAGCCCTTACCCTCGGGGTGACTCAGTGGCCATGTGTGATGGCCGACCCCCACACCTACCACGTCAATGAGCTGCGCGATGGACAGGCCGAAGCGCACCAGGACCACGTCTGAGATGTTGGCCACTGGGCGGGACCACTTGTTGTAGCCAGAGAAGAGTGCCTTCAGGAGCCGTTCCTCTGCGTGGGCTCGGGTCTCTGCGGGGCTGCTCACTGCAGGGAGAGGCAGGCAAGTGACCCTGGGGCAGGCAGCCATCCAGGCTGTCCTTCATCCTCAGGCCGGCCCCTCCCCCCACACCCTCTGCCTTCTGTCCCTCACACATCACCTCCCACCTCCACGATGCCCTCTGGCCTGGGCTGCCCCTGCCCCTGGATGTAAATGTCCCTTCCTCAAGGAAGCCTTTCCAGGCCACTCAGTGTGGGTCAGGTCTTCCTGACCCTGCATCTCCCTGGGCAGCCGATGATTGATCCCACAAGCACTGATTTGGGTATTCTCCCCAGCAGGACCGCAACTTCAGAGGGAAGGACCGTATATCCAGGGACCAGCGGAGACAAAGGGCAGGGGCAGAAAGCAGCACAGGGGGTGGGGGCGAGGGCATGGGTACCCGCAAGGGTAGGGAGAGGCAGGAAGGGGGCCAGGATCCTGGCCCCAGGAGAGCTTGCCTCCAGCGGCTGCAGGGAACACAATTACGGCTCAGAGTGGCTGTTCTGAGGTCTGGTGGGGCAGGGTCAGCGCCCACCTGACAATGAGCCTGCCCCTGGGGCTGCAGGCCATCCGTGTTCTCACACTGGGACGCCCTGGCTGAGGCCTCGCTCTGCAGCCTGGGGAGGGGTCCCTCATTCAGGGCCCCCTTCCCCTTCTCCTCACCCCAGGGGATCTGGGGGCCTCCCTGCCTCCCCTGAGTGGCTGTATCTTGAGGGGGTTGGGGAGAGGGAGGGGAGACCTGCCTCCTGCCGGATCCTGCTCACCTGAGAGCCAGTGGCAGGTCCCTAGGAGGTCCTAGATCCCTAGGGACCTATTTCTAGAGCCCTTGGGACCCTTGCCTCTGGCCCAGAGCATCATCCCCTCACCCAAGCTCTTCCAGGTCCCTTTGACCAGCAAAGTGCAGACTGCTTTTCACTAAGAGGCCGGGGGTTAAATTCCCTATATTCCTTCCTGAATGGGGTGGGGTGCGTGGCTGTCCAGGGGATGGGAAGGGAGAGAGGTGGAGAGAGCCTGCTGGACTGGAAAAGGTGGGCTGGGGGCCTCCAAGTGCAGAGAACACCGCTGACCCCCTACGCAAGAAGACATGCCTGGTCTGCAGGGGATTTTTGCCGGATGGATGCACCCCCTGAGCTCCACCTCTGTCCAAGTTGGAGGCTGTAGGTCCAGCTCCAGAAATGCTGCCGAAACCTCCACGTACCCACCCAAACCCCTCTCTCAGCATTTGCGGGAGGTTGACTCCTGCGCCAGGGCTCAGCCTGCGCCGCAGGACAGCCTGTGCCTCTCCCGGATGGGGGCAGGGGTCTCAGTGGCCTCCCGGCTGCCTCACCCGCGGCTCGGCACAGCAGCCCGGAGCCTCCCCTCCTCTGGCTCCGGGGTCCTGGACCGAGGCGAAAGGGGCCCGGTCAGCGCCAGAAACTTACCAGGCAGGAGGGCGGTCTCCAGGAGCAGGAGCAGCCACAGCAGCGGCGGCGCCCTGGGGCCCCGGAGCTCCATGGCGCACCGATCCGGCTCTAGACGCGGGCGGCTCCGGGGTCCGCCGCGCCCCCGCTCCGAGGCCCGCGTGCAGCCAACTTCCTGCCCCGCGCCGCGGGCGACTGGCCCCCCAGCCCGACTCGACTGCTCGTCCCGCGGGGCGCGGCGGCAGCGGGGCGGGTGCGCCAGGCTGTGGGCTCCGCGGCGCGGCCCCGCCTGGACCCGCCGCCTCCAGCCGCCGGGGAGGGGAGGAGGGGGAGGGGACGGAGCGCAGGAGGAGGGGGCGGATCGCGCACCGGAGGGGACGTGCCAGCTGCGGCGGGCCCCGCGCGGGGTAAAGTTACCTCGTCCTACCCGGGCTCGGGACTTGCTCGAGCCCGGGGTGGGGACCCCCCTTGGTCACTGCGTGCGACCGCGGTCTCCCACCCTCCCTCGTCTCCAGCTCTGGGCCTGGGGCCTGCCTGGAGGTGGAGGGCGCAGTCCAGGGCCTCTGGGCCGTGGGAGCGCGCCCCGCACGTTCTGGCTAACTCCAGCACCACCCCGCGCCGCCTTAGCGCGACGGTTGGCAGTTCGGAAATCACAAGTCTCTCACCTTCTTCCCCAGCAGACTCTGGGGAAAGAGCCCCCTCCCACGGCCTGCCCCGCACCATCCCTAGCCGCTGAGAAGCCCAGGCCCTGCCCTCAGCCTTTGGGGCAGAGAAAACACCCACATAACCCCGCCTCTGCATCTCAGGGTCCCCTGCCTGCCCCACCCCAGCAGCCTGCAAGCCTCCCTCCAGCACTCTGTGGGCAGTGAGTGAGGGGCCACAGGGCAGGGTCTCCTGCCTAGGTACTTGGAGAACAGATCACACCCCCAGGGTGGACCCAAATCAGACGGTTTGCTTGTATGGAGATGCCCCAGCTGGCTGCCCAGGGAGGGTCTTCACCTGTGCGTGTGGGTAAGGCGATAACCACACGCACAGGTGTGGGGAGGAGGAGCTCCTTGTGTGACTGAGCCCAGTTGCAGGGAGAGAGGAGAGGGCTGGCTCTCCAGAAACCTCAGACCCTTGGGGTCCCTGTGCCCACCCCACCCCCAGTCTCTGCAGCATGCTCCGCCTGCCACAGCCACCAGATGACCTCAGGTCCAGGGGTTGGGGTGAAGGGGCTGCAGAGGTCCTTGTTCTTCCCTCCCGGGCCACAGCTACTCGGGGCAGAATGTCCCTCAGGACCTCCCTCGGCTGCTCCTGCCCCTACCCACCTCCCTCCCTAGCTCTCCACCCTGCCTGCCACCTGGCTGCCTGCAGGTCCCTGCCTCAGCCCTTATGCTCCCTGGGCCCCACAGGGCTTGCCACCCACACACCTTCTCTGGGACCCGCTTCCTGTTCACCAGAGGGTCGTGTCTGCTGTGGGAAGGACCTGCTATCAGACGTTCAGAAGGCTCAGGGGCAGCTCAACAGTGACCATCCCTCAACATGTCATCGTTCCCCTTCTGTGCCTTCCCAGGTGCTGGCCCAAGTGATGTGGGTGCCGTCTCACTGGTCTCCCACAGCACCCTGAGGATGGGCTCTTTCCTTAGCCCCACTTTGCATGAGAAGAAACAAGCACAGAGAGGTTAAGCAACTTGTCCAAGGTCACACATGCAGTCCTGGGATTCCAAAGCAGGCCACCCTGCTTCAGAGTCGACACCCTTTTCTCCTAGCCTCAGAGAGCACGTCCTGGGTGTCCACGGCCATTCTCCTGCAGTCTCTCTTGGAGCCAAGAGATGCCTGACCACACACACGCACAGGTCTCACAGGGCTCATCACCCCAGACCGCTGCCTACCTGGCCTTCCCCAAACCCCAGAACTAGACCCAGCGCGCTCCTCATGGTCGATTAAGCCCCTCCAAGAGCCGACTCTGTGCTAGGGACTAGGAAGTTCACGTGGTCTGCAAATGTGGACCAACAGCAGCTGGGCCCCTGCCGGGGTGTCAGGGATTGGGAAGCAAGCCTGCAGGAGGCCATGCCCAAGCCTGCAGGAGGCCACGCCGAGCCAGCACCTCCTCAGGGAAGAGGACGGTGGCGAGGCTGGTGACCCTCGCCTGGAGAGAGCCACGGCTGGTGTGCCCCTGGGCTCCCGCATGAGGTGGCCCAGCTCCCCACTGTGGGGTCACACTGCAGTGTCTTGTCGGACCAAGTGCAGAGAGACCCTGCCCCCTCCTGTTAACCAGAGGCCAGCCATGCTTCGGTCCCTCCTGGAGTCTCTTCCAACCACCTCGGTGCCCCTGTGAAGAGGGCTCCAACTGCTCTGGCAGTGGGAAGGTGGGCATGGGCAGGGTCCCTTGCCATGGATAAAGTAAGTTCTCCTCGCAAGGCCAAGGACTACTGTGTCCCCTCATCTGAAACCAACGAAGGCCTCTTCTGGGTGAGGACGTCCTCCAGCCCTCAGGGCTTGTTGACCTTGGGCCTCCTGCTGGAGTCAGGGAAGGAGTGTGAGATGTGCTGAGCCCTGGGTGGCTCGCTGCAGGAGGAGCACCAAGAACACAGGCCGAGGACGTGGCTTCCACTCCCAGCCGGGCACCAGGAGCCCCCTGGGGAATCTGGCACCCACTTTCAGAGAGACCCCTGGTCTGGGATGCAGCCCAAATCGGTGCTCTCTCACAGCCCCCTCCAGGCAGCTCTGAAGCAGAGGCGTCAGACCATGCACTGCAAAGACCGACTGGAGTGGCCTGGCCAGGGCTCTGGGGCTCAGGGCTTGGTGTGAGCCCAGGGCCCTGCCTGCGGAGGGACAGAAGGAGCCAAGGGCAGTTCAGCTCTGCCTTCCCCTTAGCTGCTTTGAACGAAGCAGGCTCTGTACCCAGCTCCTCCAGGCCCTGCAGGCCCAGACAGTGGCCCTCCTGCTAAGTCCACAGGTGCCTGTACCCAGAGCCCACTCGAGGCCAGCAGGCCCATCTCTCCCGGAGTCCACAGCCAGGCCAGGGTCAGCTCCGCCCTCAGGCAGCATGCCGGCTCACACACATCTGTCCTGCCTGGTTGGCTTTCCCTGTGGATTTGCTAATGCAGAAGGATTAATCGAGTCTAACTCATTAATTTACAGGCCCTTCCCTCCCCACCTGCTGGCCTGAGAGCTCAGTGGGGTGGCGGGAACCTAGAATCATGGCAGATGAATGTGGTTCTTACTGCAGGCCCAGAGAGGAACAGGCCCGAGTCACAAGCTTGTGAGACTGCTCTGGGGAAAGGCTGAGTCCGGAGCGAGGCACCCCTTGGTGGAGGGGTGTGGGCCGGCCCGGTGTATGCTCCCACCCCCAGTGCTGTTGCTCCTGCAGGCTGCTGCTGCCGACTGGACAGTAGTGTCTGCAGGCCGGTCTCTGAGGGCCCCTCCTTCCCTCTGCCCTCTGCCCTCCACCCTATGCAAGGACATTTCCATGGTAACCATCTGCTAGTGTGAACAGGGACTCACGTAAAGGTGGCTGCCCTGGGGAGCACTGGCCCGTGCAGTCCTGGGTAGGCTACACGGAGGACCAGGAGCCCTCAGCAGTGAGGGGCGGCTGCCCACGAATGCAGGGGCCTGCGGGGACCCGCCTCCAGCCTTGAACAGGCCCCACTCAGAGAAGGGGACAGTCCCTTTCCTCTCCCTGCAGGGGACACTGCAGCTGGGCACTTCTGAGTCTCCCTAGACAGCCCCAGCAGCCCTGGGCAGGAGCAGGGACTGCCCAGTGCTCCCCCAGTGAGCACCCCGGTGTGTTCTCTTGCCCCTTCGCCCAGGAGCAGGCTGCGGTCTCCTTCCTGGCCCTCTTCACATCCAAGCCCTGTCCTCCCCCCAACCCTGTCCCCGCAAGGACACAGGAGGGCTCTTAATGGGGCAGGAGGAGGATGAGTGAGTGAGGGGTGGGCACGAGGGAACCCTGCTTTGGGGGCTGGGTCCAGAGTGAGCCCGTCCTGTGCACACCCCAACTGGACTCGGGCTGAGAGGGTCCATGCTTGGGCTTGTCCTCAGCTTATGGGCAGGTAAGGAGAGAGGCAGAGAGCCCAGGAGAGGGGAGCCGAAACCAAGTCTGGCCAGGCAGGGCGAGGATGCAGCCTGGCCCTCAGAGGGCCTCTCTCTCCTTGTCATTGTCCCCGTGACGAGTTCTGAGGTGTAGCACTCCGGGCTGGGCAGGGCCTCCCCTTTCCCCTGGACAGCTGTCCTGCTGCCTGGCTGCCCCCCAGTGCTGCTCTCAGCCCAGACCTTGTCTTGGGCTCAAACCCTTGGGCCAGCCCCCTTGCGAGGGGACATGAGTGTGCAGAAGAGCCCAGAGGCTCCCCAAGTGGAAGGGCTGTGCCCAGCCCCGGACCCTCCTGACTGGTTCACTCAGTACTCCCAGCCCAGGCCCGTGCAGGGCAGCCTCCGAGGCCAGTGGAGGCTGCAGAGATGTGGGGCTGATGGCCGGGGTTGTGGGGTCAGCGTCAAACCTGCAAACCCCAGATGTGGAGCTACAGGAGGTTCTGGGGGGAGCACAGCCCCGGTCTTCCTGATACCAGGGTCCTCCCAAGTTCTGGTTGAGGCCCCGAAGCAGAGCCATGGTGGAGTTCCTCTGGCCCGTGTCCCTGGCTTCTGCAGTCTTGGTCTGGGGTTGGGGGTTGGGGTGCCATCCAGGGCCAGCAGCTGTCCCCCTGTGTCCTTTTTGCTGCAGCTGGAATCTCTGCAGCCTCACTCTCCCAGGGGCTCTGCTGCTCCTCGCCTCACAGCCCCTACCTCACTGGGCTCGCGGGGACCTTGCTCAGCCTGTCCAGTTCCACAGGCCAGCATGCCTGCCCCTCCTCCACCCCTGCCGCCTCTCCTAAGTGGTTAATTATCTACAAACACTCCAAGAGTGGCTGCAGGATGGACGGAGCCAGAGCCGTCTTCCTCCGGTCTTGCCGTTGGCTCAGGGAGTGCTCCAGAGCTACTATTCAAACCTGGCTCTGCCCGACTACCTGGTGACCCCAGGCACACTCCTCACCCCCCTGAGGCGTCCTCAGCAGTTAACGTGGGCGACCACACCAGTCACAGCCCTGGTGAGGATGGAGGAAGGGAGCAATGGCAGCTCCCAGCTCCTGGCACGCTGGATCTGGGCACCACCGGCAGCTGGTGCTCTCAGGGGAGGTCCCTGTGCAGGGTGTAAGAAGAGGTCTCTGTAAGGGTCACGACTCAAGGGCCCTCAGAGTCCAGGTGCTGTAGCCAGGCCTGTGCCTCCCCACCTGGGGGCTCTGCTGCCCCCTAGAGGCTGCTGAGCATCCACCTCATGTCCATCAGGGGCGCGGACCCCACTCAGGGCTCAGCCCCAGGAAGCTTACCCCAGGACCCCGGCACAGGCCTCCTGACACCTGCCCACTCCCCAGTCGGGAGTCGTAGCCTGGCCCCTGTGGCTGGCACTGAGCTGGGGCTAGGAGAGGGTGAGTCAGCCCTGTGAAGAGCTGTGTCCTGACCGGCCACCGGCACAGGAAAGCCCTTTGTCTTGGCTACTGTTGCCTGTGAGTGATGTCCAGCCCCCAGCCTTCAGCGGCCACCTCCTGCAGTGGGGTGGGGGAGGGGAGGCGAGGGCGCTTCCCTGCAGGGGGCGGGGCCTGTTCCAGTCTCTGCATGTGACAGTGCCTGGGCTGGCCAGGGATTGAGTGACCCTCCAGAGAGTACTGACTTCCTGCTAAATTCTCTTCCTCCTCCTTCACCTCTGAGTCACCTTGTCCTCTGGTGCCCCAGGCCTGCCCCTGGGTGGAGAAGACTGTTGCCCACGTGTAGCTGACGCCTGGACATCCCCAGGCCGGGCCTTGCTGGGCAGATGGAAGCACCGTGTCTGGGCTTAGCCCAGAGCCCCCACAGAACTCAAGTGCCCAGAGAGGTCCAGCCAGGCCTTGGCTGGCACTGGGGCAGACCTGGCTTCCACTTGGGTTCCTCAGGTCACTTGTCAGCCCTCAGTTGTGTCCCAGCCACTGTCCTGTGAGCATTGGAAGAAGCTGTGTGTGCTGATCCACAGGGGCCTGAACCACTGGTTTGTGGGGGTCCAGCACCCCACGGGCCTCACGTCCTCCCAGCACAGTCCATGCAGAGGGTACCTGACCGCTGCAGGGAGGAGGGATGGTCTCTCACAAGCAAGTCTTACCCAGACCAGGGCCTGGCCATTGCCCTGGAAGTCCCCAGGCTAGGGTCTTCCCAGGGGGGCTAGGATCCCTCCAGGGGGCGGAATCAGGGTTTGAACCTCAGAAACTGCCCACCTGCCTCAGAGCCCCCTGTTGGCTGCAGGACGTGGGGGGAGAGCCTGTTTGCTGTAGGGGGCACAGCTGAGCCCCCAACCCTCCCTTTTGCCCCCAGGCATAGCATCTTAGGTCTCTACTTTCTGGTAGGGACACAGACTACAAGACCCCAAGTCAGGAGACCCAGGCCCAGGCCTGACTGCCTCCTCCAGCCACAGGACCTTGGGCAAGTCCCCGCCTCCTCAGCTCAGCCTCACTACAACAAACTGGGGTGCTGGCACTGTGAGGGTCTGGGCGCAGGTGGGCCTGGCCCAGGGGAGGGTGCCAGCATGGCAGCCCCTGACCACTTCCCTCCCTGTGCCCTGCTGAGACCACCTGAAACTTGCACAGCTCCTGGGAGCCACATGGCAGGGCTGGGCACCCCTGCTGGACCCTCCAGGCCAGTGCCCTGGGACCTGTGGCTCATGAACAGACTGGAGAAGGCAATGTGCCTGCCCTCCGTCACGCTAGAGAGACTGGCCAGGGCTGGGCAGCCACCTGGCTCCAGCGGGGCTCAGGGATGGGGGTCTCTCTGGGGCTCCAGGCAGATGAGACCTGGCAGTGGACAGGGGAGAAAGCCCTGGACAGGCCTCGGCCTCCCCACCAAAGCCAGCGGGATGGTTGAGGGCTGGAGGCCGACAGTCAGGGTGGTGTGAGCACAGATCCGTCTCCTGTGGCTCTGCACAGGCCACGTGTGCCCAGGTGGTGGGTGAGCTGTCCCGAGAGCCCCTGCACCTCCCCTTCCACCCCCATGCTGTTGTCCAGCCTCCCGGGAGGGGCCCTGCAGGGAAGGACGGCCCCACCTGCAGCCTGGGCCTCCGCATTTGTTTCCTTGGGTCGGGGGGCCCACAGTGCTGCCCTGCGCAGCCTGTAACTGTGGGAACTCGGGTCTGCAGGCCCAAGGGCTCATTGCAGGAAGAAGACGCTCCCTTTGCCAGGCAGCTGGATTTTCAAATCAGCACATTCCTCAGGAAGGGAGGCAGGAGGCAGGCTCTGTCCTCATCTCCCCAGCGTCCCTGAGTGTCCCCAGGCATCTTGGCCTTCTCCTCCTCCCAGCACTGGGGGCTTGAGACTCCAGAGGCCCTCAGTGAGCCCATGGCCTGCGGCTCAGACACCTGCCCTGTCAGCAAAGCAGGTGCTGCTGGGATGTGCTGCAGTGCGTGAGGCCGCCCAGCCACCAGGTGGCGCCCTCCTCGGGATGCCCTCCTGGCACCCTGCCCCCAGGCCCTTCCCACGCCAGGGCTGGCCCCTCACTAGTGTGCCCTGCCAGACTGAGCACAGCGGATGGCACTGGAGCAGTGTCCCCTGTGTCCCTGTGGCCGACTCCCTTCCAGGCTGCCCAGGCCTGAGGAGCCTACGCTGGGGCCCTGTGTGCAGAGGCCTGACTGTTCCGGAGGGCTTCCCACACCTGTGCAGGCAGCGGGCCTGTCCTCAGTAGGATACCCTAGAGGGCACGCCTTTCATGGCTTGAAGCCCGAGATCTCCCGCGGGGCAAAGCTGGATGGCAACCCCAGCCTCTCCATGGAAGGGAGCCGACCCCCGTGGTGCTGACCTACCTGGGAGACACTGGGGCCAGCAGAGAAGCAGCCAATGGTGGGGGGCTCTGAGTGGCTGAGGTGCCCCAGACCAGGCCCAGGTCCATGACGCAGGGAGGCTCAGCTGGGGTCTCCAGCCCCTCCCCCACAGCATGGGCTCCTGGACATCCAGCTCCCGCTCAGGAGCCAAGCCAGCCCTGGGCGAAGGTGCCCTTGGAGGAGGTGGTGGAGCTCACTGGTGAGGACCCCGCTGGTCACGCGCCTGTGAGCCGAGTGTGGGGCTTGGCCTGTGATCTCAGCTGCCCTCATGGGGCTGGCAGGGCGAGTGGCTCCAACTCCCCAGGCCTGAGCCCACCCCCTACGTGGGGCACTTTCTGCACTTTCTGGCATATTCTAGCATTCATCATGGCAGACGGTTGTCACGGCATCTGGGGTGACGTGATTCTGTTACTTCCATGTCGTGGACATGAAGGCCACCTGGCCAGAGGCAGGGACCCAAGCCCTCTGAGGCTGGGGTTCTTCCCACCTCCGCAGACGATTCCTTGATGCCCCCGCTCCCCAGACCTGGGCACCTGCGTCCAGCAGCTTCTGGAGCCTCTGCTGCCCCTCCTCCTCCAGAAAAGCCAGCCCAGCTGAGCTGTGCAGGAGCCTGAGGTGGCTCTGGCTCCGTGCTGACAAACAGCTCCTGTCTCCAGCCCAGAGAGCCTATGCGTTCCACACACGAGCCCAGGAGCCAGCACTGTGTGCCGAGGCTGCTCCCCGGCAAGGCCACAGCTCCTGGGCATGCACGGCTGGACAGGCCCTCTTGAGGTCTCCCTGTCACACTCCCGGCTGCTCCACCCTGCCCGTCCTTGCCTCCAGTGCTCGCAGTGCCTAGGCTGTCCCAGGGCCCACTTGCTGCCCTCTCTGAGGCACACGCCACGTCCCTGCCCATTCTCAGGCAGCCCTGGACCTTGTCCAGTACTGGTGGAGATAATTACCCTGAAGTCCGTCTGCAGAGTTTAAATATGATTTCTCAGCATTGGAAACACAAATTTGGCCGTGGTGTGTTCTATGGTCTGGCACACTCCCCTTCCCTCTGGCTGGGCCCCAACAGGGATGGCCATTTCCACTCTGAGGGCCAAGGGGCTCCTTCCCAATAGGAAGCTGGCACCAAGTCAGCTGTGAGCATCACCCACTAGAGCTCTGAGCCTGCCCATGGGAGAGTCGCTGCTCTCGGACACCTGGACGTCCCCACAGGCTGTACTGCCTGGGGTCTCTGCCTGCCAGCCCCTGCATGCGGCACCCAGCCTACCTCAGGGAGGTGGAACAGAGGCCCAGGGTGCTGGGACTGTAGAGGAGACAGGCACTGGCAGGCAAGGAGATTGTGCCAGCCAGGGAAGCCACCAGGTGGCTGCTGGGCAAAGGAGCAGCCCCACGGGGGCTCTGTGGTCTCTAAAACAGAGTTTCAGAAATGCCAGAGCTACAAGAGAGGGCCAGGACCCTGTGCCTCAGCACTGTTATTAAAAGGGTAGAGACCAGGTCTGCGGGGCCCCCAGATCAGGCTGCTCTCTGGTCCTTAGGAGCACGGTGGAGTCGGGGCTCTAGCCACAGTTAAGGCAGTCCCCGATTTAACTTGACCAGCACACGTCCGGGCATGTGGCCAGCCCCAGAGGAGGGTAAACCAAAGCGGACACCTCCTCCCTTCCAGAGCTCAAGTCCAGGGTGATCTGTGGGACAGAGGGAGGGACAACTAGAGCAATGATTTCACTGTCCTCAGTCCTGAGGACCCAGGGACCTGCCCGTCTTGTGCTCCCCTGCTCTCTGCTCTCCAAGGTGCATGGCTGGTTCTGGAAGATGGCAAATCCCTCCCCACACACCTGCCCCATGCTCCACCTGGGCCCCAGACACCTGGAAGCTCCTCTGCATGCAGCTCCTGGACGAGAAGCCACCTCCCCTGGGGGCTCCTCTTACCCCTCAGAGGACAGGGCCCTGTCTCCTCCGGCCGCACCTGCATCTGCCTTGGTCGCCCCTGGCGTGCCTAGTGCATGTCTGAAGGAGGGAAGGACAGGATGTGCGGGGAGGGCGCAGGCTTGGACTCCGGTGTGCCTCCTGGGGGGCAGCCTGACAGAGGAGCCCAGCTACACCCAGAAGGCGTAAGAGAATTGACTTTTTATGTAGAAAATCTGCCCCAGGAAATCAGTGTGCGCCCCGGAAGGGAGCCCTGGGGCTGGGCATGGGCCAGCTGTGCACAGGTGCTCCACTCCAATCTTCTCCCTCAGTTAAGTGGCTCT
This sequence comes from Xerus rutilus, assembly GCA_028644305.1. Taxonomy (NCBI): domain Eukaryota; kingdom Metazoa; phylum Chordata; class Mammalia; order Rodentia; family Sciuridae; genus Xerus; species Xerus rutilus. Next base: position 179,301,601 of record CM053401.1, read on the forward strand.
GGGAGGCTCTGCAGTCAGTACCAGCTTCACGTTGGGTTTCGGCCTTGGTCTGGACTGTGCCATGCACGGCGGCTCAGAGACCCCTCCCCTACCTCACAACGCAGCCTCCTCTTCCTCCCTGCCCTGCTGCCCCCACCCCTGGCTCTCACCTGTTCCCTTGCAAATAGTGGAGGACCAAGGCCCTGGGGTCAGTTAAGCCTTTGGGAAGTGCCCTTGGAGGCAAGGGCCACCTGTCCCCCGCTCCTGTAGAACATGTGGCCTAGGCAGATCTGAGTCTCCACCTGGCAGGTGGGCAGTGGATGGGCAGCAGCCAGGGCCTGCACTCATCCAGCCTGTGGCAAGTTCAGCCACGACATGCAGCTCCCTGGTGCTGGAGCAGGCCTCCTCTGCCAGCCTCAGCTCTTCATGGAGAGTGGAGTCACGCATAGCACTCACTCCTGGGATCACCAGAGAGGAGGCATGAGGGGTCTGTGCAGGACACTCCCGGAGCAGCTGCTGCCAGGGAGCCAGGGACACCCAAAGAAGGTGGCACACGGGGGCTGGACGGGCCTGTAGGGCTGAGGGACACTGAAGAGGACCTGGCCAGGGAGAACCTCGGGCTGAAGGTGGAGGCCACTCCAAGGCCCCAGGCTCAGATGGGGACCCAAGACACTCTGCTCTCCTTGCAGCCAGTCCTAGCTCCAGGGTAGGGCATAACCCGGGCAATGGCTAGTCACTGTGAGGTGACTGCATTTTGAGAAAAACTGAGAACCCAACATGCGGCCAAGGAGAGCGTCTGGAGGCGAGCACTGCTGAACCCTGGCCGGGAGGGCCCATCTTGCTGGGCCTGTTCACACAGCCTCAGGCCACACCTGTGGCAAGCGGACTGTCAGGGGAGGGGCGTGGGGGCAGGAGGAGGGTCTCGGCTGGTTCTTCCCTTGCAGCTGCAGCCTGCAGCCAGTCGCATCCAAACCAAACTGCCTGGTAAGCCACCTCCTGGAAACTGTGGAGGCGGAGAGAGGGGACTCTGCTAATCAGGCCTCCTGCACCTCACTTGCTGGCTTAATTAGCTGCAACGCCCCCTCTGCCCCAGCAGCCCCGTTTCTGTCTCCAGCAGAGAAGAGCCGCCAGAGGCTGAGCCAGGCAGGAGTGCGCTCCTTCATTTCCTGTAGCTCTGATGCATGCCAGCCAGGCCAGGTGGCTCGCAGCAGAGACGCTTCACGCAAAGACGTGTGGTTTCTGCGCCCAGGGTGGTCCCCAGGGAGGAGGGGGGCAGGTGGGAGGAGACCCTCGGGCGAGGCTGGGTGCCTTCTTCCCCCACCCCTGCCTCCTGAGGTGCCCAGGGTTTCACCAAGTGGCCTTTCAGCAATGCATGGCTTTCCTGGCCGGGTACATCCAGAGGTTGGCAGGGCACCCCTGTCCAGGGCTCGGGACATACATGGTGTCCATTCTGGAGCCCACCGACTTGGCCCAGCCCAGAGTCTGTCCTCTGCCAGGCTCTGGGACAGATGACAATGGCACTGTAGGCACCACTGTAGGTGGGGGTGGCAACTTTACTCTTCTCACAGGACTGGTCTTCAAAGGAGAGATGGCAGGATGAGCTTCTATCTATAAAACAGAAAAGGCAGAGCGGCCTTGACAGGGTGCTGGGGGTTCTGAGTCAGGCCAACCAGCCCGACCCCACCCAGCTCCCGCACCAGCCCTGCACCCCACCCTGCACCCCACCCCTGCACGGCTCGTTTCCCCAGAAGCCAGGCTCCAGAAAGCAGCTAATGCTCTGAGTGGCGGGCTATTCAGACGCTCTTGTGGATGAGGTATCCCCAGGCTCACACCCAGTCACTTCCCCGGGAGCCTGACCCACACTACCCAAAGCCCCAGGGAAAGGTGCAGCCATCCACAGGGTGTGGCTGAGGCAAGGACACAGCTGGACGGCGGGGTGGTCCTGAGACTCCCCATGCCTCCTTCCTCAAGAGCACCAGGGGTCCACTCTGGGCATGGCTGGGGTGATGAAGGGAAGGGCCCCGAGTGGCTGGTGATCGGCAAGACACACGCATGCGGTGGAGTGTTTCTGGCACATGCAGCCAGCTGGGGTGGATGCCATGCCTGACCCTGTTCTCTCTGGACAAAGCTGGAGTTGGAAGATTGGGGGCTGCTCTAGGGCTCATGGGTTGCCTGGGAACACTTGGCTCTGGAGAGAGCTCCAAGCCCTGGTGGATTTCCAGAGCCTAGAACCTCTGCCAGGAGGCACAGGTGTGTGACAAAGATAATCAGCTCTCGCTCTGGCTCCGGCTCCCCAGTGCCCAAAAAGGAAAGAAAGAGATAGTCCTGGGAACCACAGACCTTCCTTTGATGGTGTGGCACAAGGTTCTGAGAAAATGCTGCTGCTGCTGCTGCTGAGGTGATGGTGAGGTGATGGTGAGGATGGAGATGGTGGTGATGACAGTGATGGTGGTGATGATGGTGGTAATGGTCATGGTGGTAGTGATTGGGTGGTAATGACGGTGGTGACGGTGGTGATGGTGGTGATGTGGTGGTGATGGTGGTGGTGGTGATGGTAGTGATGGTGGTGGTGGTGGTGGTGATGGTGA
>CM053401.1:179304267-179352065 GCA_028644305.1 Xerus rutilus
TGGTGGTGGTGGTGGTGATGGTGGTGATGATGGAGGTAGTGGTAGTGGTGGTGATGGTGGTGATGGTGGTGATGGTGGTGGTGGTGGTGGTGGTGGTGGTGGTGGTGGTGATGGTGGTGATGGTGATGGTGATGATAGTGATGATGGTCAGGATGGTCAAGATGTATGATCCCAGTTTCTCTCTTCTTGTCTCCCTGCATAGGTACCTCAGAGCATACCTCCAATCCCAGAGCCTCCCCTGTCCTCATGGTATCACAGGAGCCAGCACCTCATAAGCCCCAGCAGTCACTGTAAATTCTTGTCCTAGAAGAGATTGGCTCAGGAGCCTCAGACTCTCACCCTCACCAGCATCTTGATAAGGATACTTGTAGGTGCCACTTATGGTCACATGCTACTGTGCTCTGCTGCTGGTTATTAATAAGAATAGCAACCACTTACTGGTTGCTTGATGGTCTTCGGGCCCCTGTGCCAAGGCAGGCTTCTGAGCCCAGGACAGCAGCCTCGCTTCATACCTGAGGAAGTCAGGACCTGAGGCACTGACTGCTGCACCTTAGCCCAAAGCCACTGAGCAGCCAGCTAGGACCTCAGAGCCAGTGGCTGGCTCTTGTCTGCCACACCCTTCCACCATGATGTTCTGCCTCAACTCAGGCCTCAGCCTTGGAGCTGGCTAACTGTGGACTCCTTCCTACCATGTGCAGCCTCGTGGCAGGTAGAGTGCGTCCAAGTCTAGGGCAGCCACATCCCCTGCTCTGCAACCCCGGCTGCCTCTGGCAGGTCCCTGTCACTGGCAATTCTCACTCTGAAGTCAATTACCCCTGCTGCTGTGGCCACCAGCTTTCTTTCTGGGTGTCTCCGTGGTAGGTCTCTTCCTGCCCCCTGTTTACGACCTGCCCACACCACCATTTCCACAGCGGACCTTTTTCTTTGTGGAACTGGATGCTCCTATCTTTAGCTGGGATGCATAGACCGCTCAGTTTATTGTGATTTTTACATCGTAAGGTGAGTCTGCCATTCCCTCCTCTGCTTGGCTCCTTGGCCTCCATTCTCCTTCCTTCTTGGCTCCTTCCCTGGCATCCCATCTTAATTTCTCACCTGTCTGGTCCACATGTCTTTGTGTGGTTGTTAAACAACTGTTCTGGGCTGACGGTACTCACACCAGCTCTTCCATCTGCTCAGAATTAGCGTCTTGCCACTTGAAGTGGAAGGTAAGGCTTGCTGTGACACAGGACCCTCTGTGCTGCTGATGTCACCTGTTGTCCCTTTGCATACAGCAAGGGCCCCACCAGGCAGTGTGGACTTCTACATTCAGCTGTGACACATTTTAAGTAACTCAGAAGACAAAAAATGCCCACTGCACTGGCCAAAGAGTGATGTTCCTATTCCTCCTTCACTGCTGGGGGCTCCCATTCCCCAGGACCTCCCCGGCCATGCTGAAGAAGATCGCTTGGCATTCCTTTTAGAGAAGGTTGGCCGGCCACGGGTTTTCTAAGTTTTCCTTCATATAAGAACATCTTTGTTTTGCCTTGATTTTCATGGGATGTAGACTTCTGGGTGGAAAGATGTTTTCTTTCTCAGTTTAAGAATGACGATCTGACTTCAGGCCTTGGGCTTGCTATGGAAATTGAAGACCTTCAAATCATTGTCCTGTGCAGTATGGGCTCTTCCTGTGGCTGCTTCATCTTTGACTTTCGACAATCTGATTGTGATATGTAATAACAAGGTTTTCTTTTTTGCTTATCTCGTATGAGCTCTGCTGAGCTTCCTGGATCTGTAAACTTATGTCTTTCACCAAATGTGGAATGTTCTTGGGCATCATTGCTTTGGCTTTCTCTCCTCTCCTTGAGACTCCAGTTATGGGAACACCAGGCCTCTGACATTTCCCCACACTCTTTGAGGCTCTGTTATTTTTTATTCCTTTGTCTGTTCCTTACTCATCATGGGTAATTTCTGGCTGTCTCTCCTCAGTTTTGCCCACTCTTTCTATGGCGATCCACTTCGCTTTGAGTCCATTGCTTGAGTTTTCCTTTCAATCATTGTATTTTCCAGTTCAGGGCTTCTCTTCTCTGCTTCCATCCATTTTCAGAGTGCTGATGCTTGCCTCCTGCAGCCTAGTGGTGAGGCTGCTGGAGCCCTTGGTGATCCAACACCCAGTCCCCTCCACAGGTGGTCTTGGTTGCTTTTCCTTTCAGACTGTGGAGAAGTTCTTGACTCTTTGTGTGTTGACTGTTACAGATTGTGTTCTGGACATTTCAGAAATCATATGGTGAGACTAGGTCTTTCTTAACTCACCCGAGGATGTTCTAAAGTGGACAGTCGGCATGGTGGTCAGGTTGCACATCCCACTCTGCCTCCTGTGCACCTGGTCCCAGTGTCAGCAGGCTTCCCAAGCCACGTGGTGCCTACCCAGGCCAGTCCATGCACAGGCAGTGCAGCTCCAGTGTCCCTGGGGCTCATTGCCACATTGTGGGCCTGGTTCCCCAGGCCTCATCTCCTTGTTTCCTCCGTGTGCACTTGTTCCTCTAGTCCCTTTTCCTGATCCTTTGGCTGGATATCCAGGACGTTAGGCTCCTTCTAGTGTCATACCTTTTCCCTGGTTGGTCCACCTGGGGACAAAACGCGAAAGGGCTGCCAGAGATTCCCAGGCCCTCTGGCACGTGGGCCCCTTTCTCAGTCCTGAGGTTGGTGGGAGGACGTTTCAGGTCCTGTGTGGCTCTGCTGCTACTGTCACCACTGCCACAGAAATGTCCTTTGGGGACTGGGCCTTGACTTGGGGGCAAATCTGGGAGAGGAAAAGCGTGCTCTCCCTGCCTGATGCTAGGCAATGCCCAAAGAAAAGGGTCTGTCTGGCTCACCACTCTGGTGCTGGGAAGTCCCCTGCACCACAGCATGAACAAGCAGAAGGGCAGGCCCAGGTGCAGGACTGTGCACATGGGGGCCCATGCTTGCCAGGACCAGCACAGTGATGAGCTGCGTGACCCTTTGAGTGGCTGCCACCTGTCCCCTTCCACTAGGCCCCACCACCTCTTCATACTGTTGTCTGGGGGCCGAGCTCCTTCATGGGCTTTTTGGGAGAAACCACATTCAGACCATCCTGAGTGAGACCAGATGGTCCCAGAGCCTCCTCTGTCTAAGGCCAGTAGTTCCAGGGTCCAGGTGCCTGAGGATGAGCTGCGAGACACGGGAGAAAACAGGTGAGGAAAACTGCAGCCACGTCTGAGCTGTTCCCAGCTCTCAACCTCCTCCCAAGCCCACCTGCCTCTGTCTACTTTTCCGTGTTCTCAGACAACTGCTTCTGTGTCTCTCCAGGGTTTTGTTGGTCAACAGGGCGGTGGGGGTGGGTATGCCCCCCACCTAATGAGAGCCAGCACCCTAGATCTCATTTCGAATGCATTACACAGTTACCATTTTTAAAACCTGAATTTTATATCCATCCGCTGCTCTGGTCTGAATTTACATGTCTACCCAAATTCAAACACTGAGACTTAATCCCAGTGCAATGGTGCGGGGGGTGGTTAGGAGATGTGGGCCAGTCTCACGCCTGGGATTATGCTCTAGGAGGGGGCCTGAGGGAGCTTGTTCTCCCCTCTGCCACGTGAGGATGCACAGAAGGCACCCTGAGGAACAGGCCCTCATCAGACCTGGAGTCAGTGGATGTGTTGACCTTGGATTTCCGGCTCCTGGAACTGGAGCAATAATGTTGTTTCTAAGTTACCCTGTCTCAAGGCCTTTGTTACAGCACCCCAAATGAACCAGAGACAAGGCGTGCCCGTCCGGGTTCTAAGTCAGGGTCCCACTCACTCCTCACCAGGCTGTGAGACCTGCTTCCCAGCTTTAAGGACGGCTCTTCTTCCCCCTCTCCTGCTCCTCCTCTTCCTTCTTCTAGGATATCCCTTCTTGGGTGGTGAGGGGTAAGTGGGCTTAAAGTGCTTGGCCCCTTGCCCAACGTTTAGTAAGCACTGGGTAGATGCTGGCTGACATTACGCTAGCTGTGCTCACGCTGGGTACCAGACAGCAGACACAAGCAATGGTCAACGTCCAAGGCCTATTGAGGGGCCCCAGGGACTCAAATGCACCAAGAAGGCCCCATCTCTCACCTCTGAGGGGGTTGCCATGACGAGAGCTCGCGAAGGCCAACGGATTCTGAGTGGAACTCCAGCACACAGCTCATCCATGCACTGCACACCTGCATGCCCATCAGTGCCAGGCCCTCGGGGCACCCCAGAAGATACCCTAGGCCCTTGCGGATGCACCAGGGAGAATGCCTGCCTAACCGAAGGCATGGAGCAGCTGGATGTGCAGCACTGGCCAAGCTATTCCACCAGTCGGTGGCCACAGACACACAGAAGGTCACTGGTGTTGGGGCAGAGCTGGCACCAGAGCAGCTCCAAGCCACACTTGAGCTGAGTGACAGAGAGACTTGGTAGAAGGTGACCAGAAGGGATCCACAGAGAGGGGGCCAGAGACGAGTCAGGGAGGAGAAAGGATGGGAGGGGCCCGCTTCCAGGGCCAGCTGAAGCCCCACAATGCCCAGCTTCATTCCGTCTGTGGGGCTGCTGTCTCCTTGCCATCCCACTCTGCCCCTCAAGCTGGCTCCAGGAGGGCTCTCCCTGCAGCCAGAACCCCCATGCCATGCTTTGTGTGGGGACTTGATCACATTCTTTGCAGCAGGGGCCTAGGAGGAGGAAAAGATCAAGTACATTACAAATGGGCAGGGGGTCCCCATGCTGACCTTGCCTGTGTGACCCTCCCTGCAACTCAGGGGCTAGGGGAACAGACTTGGCTTCTCCTGGACAGTCTGTCTCAGAATTCAGGTCCCGTGCTGGCCAGTGCAGCTGTGTCCTGAAGGCACATGCCAGATAGTACCCAGGAGGGCCTTGGCTCTGAGCAGTGTGGCCTCTGCCCAAGAGGCACAGATGAGGAGGCTCACTGAGGGGTCACTGCCACCAGCAGTGACATCCCAATTACCAAGGGGGCACCATGTGTCCTCGAAACCAGCCACATGCCCAGCAAGCCTGGGCCTGTGTGCACACCAGGGCAGAGCAAGGCCCACAGGTCCGACATGGAGCTTCTCTGGGGAGGTGGCGGGCATGGCTGGCTTCAGGTTCCTGCCTGAGATCCCGATGGCAGAGAGGAAATGGGAAGCCTGCCACCCCAGTGACAAGGAAACCCCTTCCACAGTGGCGGGGGTGATGGAAAGTGGGTATCGTGCAGAGGGGACCCAGTCAGCAGGATCTCCTGAGCTCAAGGCCACCTGACCTGGCTCCCAACCACTCCCAGCCCACATTGCCCCCCACCAGAGTCAGGCCATCTTAGTTCTCCCATGGAGATGGCAGTGCCACCTCTCCAGCACCACAAGGGGACTGGCCACCAGCCAGTATCCCCCCTCCCAGATTCAGCACTGGGACATCTGGCAGCCCTCCAGCTCCCTGCCACCTGCCCTGAATGGCTGCAGTGGGAGGTGGCAGCATGCAGCAGCACTTAGGTGGCCCTGCCCACAAGGTAGCAATGACCCAATCTCCAGCTTCAGGAAGGAAAGGCTGTGGCCTTACCCCAGAAGCCCCATCAGGAGTGAGGCTGAACCCTAGGAATCCAGACTGAAATGTCCAAAGTGACCCCGAGGGAGGCTGTTCAAGCTGCTTTGATGTTCATACCAGCAACTGCCTAGTGTGAGCTGGTGCAGGGACAGTGCAGCCCTCAGCGGGCAGAGGGCACAGCCCAGCCCCTCTCCTCGCCAGCAGACTGCAGCCTGGCCTGGCTGGAGCCGCACCGCCGTCCTGGGTGAAGCCATTCTCTGCAGCCCTATAATGTGGTGAAACTGAAACACTGTGGTACTGAGCAGAAACACCACAGCACAGGACAGGGACAGTGCCATGGTGCCAGCTGACACTCCAGCAGCACGACAGTGTGCAGATGATCCTTCTGTGCAACTCTGGGTCTCCGAGGCAGTTCTCGCTGTCACCAGTGTCTGCAGCCGCTTTGGAGCCTGCTCAGAGCTGGTCCACCTTAGTCAGACTAGCGTGGAGCTCAGAGTGTGGCTTTCATGCAGGATAGCATGTGCCAGGGACACCATGTGGTCCATGGGCCACACTGGACAAGTGGCCTATGGTTGGACGTGGATCCTGGTTATGAGATTAGCCAGGTGCTCTGGGGTGCAGGATGTGCCCTGCTCACACTGACTGGGATACAGAACTACCCTGAGGTTGGGAGCCCAAGAGAGAGGGAGGGTCTTTAGTCCACGGGGCTGCAGGCCCTGCCCAGCCCCTGCTGCAGGCCGCAAGGCTGAGCTGCTCACACTCGGCTCTCAGGCCACCCAGGCCTTGTGCCCTTCTTTTCCTCCTAGAGGCCTCCCAGAGCATGGAACGTGGGGTATCAGGACTGTTACCCCCAAAGCCCATTCCCTGTGTGCTCCAGAAGGGCAGCCAGGAGTGAGGAGCAGGAAGGATGGGCAGAGGTGGTGGCACCTGGAGGGCCCCGAGCCAGGCCTGTCTCAGCCAGCCTTTACAGCAGGCCTGTCCACGCCGTGCTGAGAGGACATGCAGTCCCAGCACTCAAGGAACTTCAGGGGCCCACCTCTGTGCAAGCCACCGGTTCCACACGGGCGGCCCCTACTGCCAGCTTGGGGCAGAGGCCCATGGACAGTAGTCCAAGGACAGAGGCCAGGACCGAGAGCGCCTTATCACAGCACCCTGAGCAGCAGAGGTGGCGGTCTGGGGGACCCTGCCTGCTCCGGCCTCCTCTGAAAGTCTATGTACCAGTAGGCCACACTGCTGGGATCTGAGAGAGGATGCGGGCAGGAGGGGAGAGTATGCGGGGGTGGGGGCCGAGTGGGAAGGCAGAAGAGCGAGCTCGCCACCCTGGCATGAAGGGCCCCAGGGAGGGGAGGGGAGCCTGGCCTCGGGAGAGCCTGCCTCAGGCTGGGCCCAGTGGCTGCAGAGCAGCGGAGGGGGCCTTCCCAAGAAAGGGAGGGTGGAGAAGGCCAAGTCCTGGGGGGAGGCCGTGCCCTGCTGTGTGCACCCCTTGACTGGGCAGGGGTCTCCCCAGGTGCCAGGCCCACAGAGCCTCTGTCTGGAGCCCCTCTCCAGAAATCAGGGCCCACGGCACAGGTGCCCAATGGGGAGAACGGGGTGGCTGCAGGCTAAGGGCTCCAGGAGCCTGGAGAAGACCCCAGGTTTTTCTGAGGCACCAGGTCCCTGTAGAGATGCCATGAGTAGAGGCTGTGGCCTGAGGACCTCCCCGCAAAGGAGCTCCTCCCCACCCCTGCGTCCTCACCTCGGCCGGCAGGTCGCACAGCAGCCCCAGCGCAGCCGGGTGCCTGGTTGCTGTGGACATCTGGCCAAGGGCACACCAGGGAGGGCCCACTGAACTCCCTCTACTTGGGGAGAGCTGGCCAGGGACTTCACCTGGGGAAGTAAAGTCTTGGACTGCAGTGCAGACAGGGGAACTATGGGAGCCCACCTGGTGGCTACCAGCACTGGGGCCTGGGGACCTCCAGGAGGCCGGGACACAGTCCTTCCTGGGAGGGTAGGACAGAGGGCCCCTCCCTTCAGCTCATTGCTGGGAACCCTGGAGAGTTCAGTTCTTTCTCCGAGGCCTCAGCCGGGGCCCAGGCTGGGAGCAGAGCACACGTCAGCCAGCAGCTGCCGCCCCTGGCTTTGTCTCTGCTGGCCGCAGCAGCCCGAGACAGAAAGGTTTGCGCCCGACAGTTGGTTTGCTCAGATGTTTCTAAGTAACTGACAGCTCTAGCTGGACGTGGACAGCTGGTCTCACGTGAGGCTTCCCCAGGCCCCAGGAGCCTGGTGTTTGCCTGAGACGCATCCACACCCGCCTCACCTCACCCGGCTCTGCTCGGGAAAACCCATTCATCTCTCAGCACCCTCCTGGAGACCCTCTGGGACCCATCCCCCACCCCAAATAGCCTGTGCGTGTTTCCATGGCAACCTGCATGTGCCTGTCCATCGCATTTCATCAGATTGTGTGAGCTCTTTGAAGGCCTGGCCTCACTTGAATTCTGCACAACAGGGCAGACGGGAGAGGGGCCATGGCCCAGAACAGCGGCCCAGGGTTACATCATGCCCCCGGCCCGACTCCCACCCTCGACCTCATTCCCCTCAGTAAGTTTTGCAGTGGGATGGCCACCATCTGACAGGGAGACCAACGCCCGGAGGGACGGGATCCTTCCTGGAGGGGACCCTCCCCCTCAGCCAGTGGGAGGGGCTCATGCTGACTGGCAGCAGCCAGGCCCCCTCCCGGGAAGCAGTGTGGGACACAGGCTTTGGGTCTGGCCTGTCCCAGTGAGAAGCCAGCTCCTGCCCTCATGGGGCACTGGCAGCCCTGTCCCCCAGAACAGAGGCTGCCCTCACAGACTGGCTGGACGCTCCCTCCACAACTCCACTGTCCTCGGGTTAGAGGCCAGAGGTGGGGCCCTGTGCTGCCCCTGCTGGACGGAGCTGGGCAAATTGGGAAGGTGGCTGGTGGGGCCCTTCCTGCTGAGCAGCAGCAGCGTGGCCTCGTGGGCTTGTTCTGGAAGCACTTCCTGAGCAGTGGCCTACTCTCTGGAAGTGTCCCCTCTCAACACAAGCCATCCATCCTGGCTTTCTAGCACCTACTTGGTCGAGATCTAGACAATCCTGAGCTGGTAATGGCTGAGCCAAGGCCGACACAGGGTCAGCCCCAGGGCAGGGTGACAGGCACAGCTTGGTCCAGCCTGTGGCTCCAGCTGTGCCACAAGCACCACAAATGTGGCAATGAGAAAGGGCCCTGTCGACACCCGGCCCCTTTCCCCAGGGGCCTGTGAATAGTGTATTACTTCAGACATATCTGCTCCATGTTCCAAGTTTTGGTGGCAAAATCATTGCTTCTGATGCAAATTTCTCAGCCCACAGAAATGCTGGGACTCACTGTATAAGGGATGAGGAACAGGGGCCACCTGGCCCTTCACATCCAGGCCTGGCATCCTGTACAGCGTCCCTGAAAGCTTGGCGTCTGTGGGGCGTGGGAGAGCTATCCAAGGTGCTGAGCCGCCAGCCCGAGGTGAGGGTCCTGAGCGCCATGGAGGAAGCAGCAGGGCAGCTCGAGGAGGGAGGTGGGGAGCACCTAGGGGGGACGCACGCACATAGAACAGCCGCTGGGCTCCCCAACCCCGCCTCACGCCTGCGCTCTGGAACACTCCTGCGACACCCGATGCGGGGCCACGGGGGGCAGGCCTGTGCCGCCTCTGGTCCACACAGCGGGTTTGCTGACCGCGGCACAGGCCTGCCTCAGCCTGTTGGGCCCAACTTCAGTTTCCTGACACAGGGAGGAGCATTTGCTCAGCTTTGCTCCAAAATCACAGCTCAGGCCCACGTGTCCAAGCCCGTGGCCCCAGCCCCACCTGCCCCCCAGCCCCTCTTGCCCCTCCTGCCCCATCTCCCTGCTGGCTCCCGGCCTACCTGGGGCAGGAGGCCAGCTTGTCACCAGCACTGGGCTGTACAGGGAGGGGCCCAGTGGAGTGCAAGCCAGGCTGCCCAGGGGAAGGCCCAGGAGGCCCAGGCATTGCCACTGGGGCCCTCTGACCCCTGGGAACCCCGCTGCCAACAGTGCTGCCTTTCCCCAGGCAGCTCCTCAACCTCCCAGATGCCTGCCCGCCAAGCGTGTGCAGCCTGACCTGGGGAGGAGCTGAGCCTCGCTGTCCCTGCCTCCAGTGCTCCACACTGCACGTGAGGAGGCTGCAGCAGGAGCGTGCAGGAGCCAGTGGCTGGGGCTAACTGGGTGCAATGCCGTTCTCCTGAGCTGTCCCTAGCTGTGGCTCAGCCTCGTTTCCCTGGTGGCCCCAAGCTTTCGTCAGAGAAAGAGGAAGATGAGTGTGTAGTCGTGAACCCAGGAGTCCAAGCGTCTGCCCTCACCCATTCTAACTGCCAGCTACCAGCCCCTGCCAGCCTCCTTCACTTCCTGCAGGAGCCCAGTGCCACCCACTGCCTGCTCCTGCCCAGTGGTTTCCCATCTGAGGCGCTCAGCCATAGAGTCCTGCCTGTCCCCCTGGTGATGCCCACCTCTCCTGGCCCACATGAGAACCAGGTTGATGAGAGCTCTTCCCAGGCAGGTGTTCCAGTGGGCAGGGCTGGCCTGGTGCTGCCTCGGGAGTGTGTGTCCTGTCCTGTCAACAGGATGGCAACTCTTGGGGAGAACTCAGGCCTGTGGGTCCCATGGGTCCCCTGTTGACTTGGCTCAGATGGGACACTATTTAAGTCACATCAGTTTCAGGCTAAGGAGGAAACAGATTCCTATTGCAAGATGTATTTTTCACACTTGGCCTCCCCTCTGCAAAAAAGGCACACTGGAGGGAGACCTCGAGCCTGCCCCAGCTCCAAGTCCACTGCAGAGCCCGGACAGCCAGTGATCGCAAGGCTCCGCACCACAGTCCCCACAGCGCCACCTGCTGGATATCGCTGGGTGAGGACACGGGGCCAAACTGCAGAGCCATGAACCCCAACTCCAGTTTGATCTTGGCCACTGTCTCCCTGCAAGGGGTCCCCTGCGCCCCCAGGTGTGAACACCTGTCCAAGGTCATGCTGGGAGAGTTGGTGGTGCCCCTAGCAGGAGGGATAGTGAAGCAGAGTGGAGGACCCTCTGGCCTCCAGAGAGGAGGCGATTCCCGCAGGATGGCTGTGTGGTTGAGCTCTGGCCCTGGCTGCTGGAAGGGGCAACACAGACCCCACGACCCGGGCCCTGTCACCCTTGGGGCTGGGTAAGCTCCTCTGGGTGGCACTGGGCTGAGGACCTGGTGGTGCTAGGGGGTCTCCCCTCTGTCTTCACCTGGGGAGATGCTGGCTGACCCACTGGTGAACTTGGTAGCCCCTGATCCCAGAGGTCCTCCATGTGGGCACATGTGCACAGTGCCAGCAAGACCCGAGCCCCCACCCCTGATGCTGCCCAGTGCAGTCACCAGGTCTGACCTCCTCTGATGGGCCTCTTCCCTGACCCCGTCCTCTCCTTCCCTCAGGGCTGGGGCTGCCCTGGGTGTGGGTCCTGCAGCCGAAGGCACCTCTAGCTGCCCAGGATGGCTGGGCACCTGCCTCCTGTGAGCAGGCAGTGGCAGGCAGGACCACACCCCAGGTCCAGCCAGGCTCTTCCACAGTGACCAGACTAGGCTGCTGTCTCGGGCTGTCTGACCAGCACAGCCCTCTCTCAGCTGAATTTTTTAAGGGACAAAACATTTCCCGGCCGTTTCTTACTGCCTGGAGGACATGACTTTTGTTTCCGAGTTCCCAGCCACACAGCCCCTCAGACCCACCGCCCAGAGGGAAGGGCTGGCAGGCCTGACGGCACTCCTAGGGGGCTCACAAGCCGCCCCAAGGGCAACGGCTGCACTTCTCAGTCCTGCCTCATTTCCTTCTATTGTGCTGTTTCCTTTGGGACCAAATAATAGATTATTTGTTTAATTTAAAACTAATGCACAATGCTTATAACCACCTCAAGAAGAGAGGCACACAGATCCAAATGAGAGGTCCCTCTTGTCCCCACAAATGCTGGGCTTTGCAGATGGGAGACACCTGGGGCAGTGTGGCTGCAGTCCGCCTCTCCCTCAGCTGGGATCAGAGAGCATCAGGGTGTGCAGGGGCCTGGTGGGGCTGGGTCCAGGAGCCACCTGGCCTCTGCGGCCTTCTTTGCCACTCCAGGCCAGCCTGGGTTCCCTGGTGGTAGGCCAGCCTGGCCCAGCCTCCCTGTAGCCAAGGGCTGGGAGGCCTGTCCCTCAGAACAGCCAGGGCTCTTGAGGCCCCAGGGCACCAGCCCATGAAAGCTCTAGGAAGCATCGTCCTTGTGGGCCTCCACTGGGCGTCCACAGCCCAGAGGCCCAGAGCACAGCAGCCAGGAGCCAGACTGGAGCCTAGGCTCACACCTGGGCACTGCCCTTGCACCTGGTAAGGGGCTGACCTGAGCTCCTGACCTTTTCTGTTGCCCAATTTCCAGAGTGAGGAGAGGACCTCGGAGGGCGCTCCCTTCAGGCTTGGGCAACTCTTAGGCCCTTGGCAGGACCATGGGCTCAGGCATCCATTCTCTGACCCATGGACCACAGTGCCCCCATCTGCACCAAGTGACTCCAGACCCAAGCCTCTGCTCCAGCTATCCTTCCACTGTCCTATGGTGCCCAGTCAGGAAGCTGATGGGTCCACCCCAGCCCATGGGAAACCATTAACCCCAAACTCACTCAGGCACCATTGTGGAGGAGAGACTTGTTTCCAGGACACTGCTGTGGCTGGAGCTCCCGGGAAAGGGACACACAAGGCCCCAGGACAGTCGTGAGGGTGGGGTCTCACCCACGCTGCTTACCCAAAGGCCAGGCTCGGGTCCGTTTGTCTAATAAGCTTTGGTGCCAGCTAGGGGTCAGGAGCTGATCTGGATGTGGGGAGGCAGGCAGGGGGAATGCCTGTCTGCTGGGGACCCCTGGGTGCCCTGGGTCCTACAGGTACAGCTCCTCTCCAGGCACCTTCAGCACTGCCAGTGGGAGAGGCTGAGCCACCACCAAGGCAGGGCAGAGCACGCCAAGGCAGGGCCCGCTCTGGAGCAGTTCCTCAGCGGTGCCAACCCGGATGGTGGCTGAGCCCCTCCCGCAGCCGCCCCGCCCCACCCCACCACTCACGGGCCTCCTGACTCTGCTGCCTGTAACTGTGGCTCTATCTGGAAATGGGCTCTTTGAAGATGTAATTAAGCTAGGGATCTGCAGGTGGGCCAGCCTGGAGTAGGGTGGGCCCTGAATCCAATCCCTTCCTGCTCAGGAGGGGTCTGTGGGCAGAACTCAGACATTCCTGGAGAAGCAGGTCAGGTCAGGCTCTCTCTGTGCTCAACACAGATGTGAAGCCAGTGTCAGCACCTACCAGGTGAGTGGAGGCCCTCTGCTCTCCAGGTGAGGGGCAAATACGCAGGCGATCCTGGAGCAGATTCCAGAGATGCTGTGAAGGGCAAGATCCGTGCCCCCAGAGCACACTCCAGGCTTCTGCACAGGTGAGGCGGCCTATTGGAGGGCAAGGGCTGACGGCCAACACTGGGAGGCACAGGTGAGCTCGCCCTCAGTAAGGAAAGGGCCTTGTGGCTAGATGAAGGTGGGCAGGCTTCTCTGGAGCGATGCAGGATTTATTCTGGCAAAGACCGTGGCAGCTGTAATCGCTTCGGCTCTGGGACCTTGGGCTCTGATGCTCAGTAAGGAGCTGTTGGGGGAGAGCAGAGGGAGATGGGTCGTGGGGGCACAGCAGGGTGAGTGTGGCCAGCAGGCAGAGCCACCTGAGCCCCAGGGCTGGGGAGCAGCAGCGCTGATCCCATTCTAGGATTGGGCTGTTTCCCTGGTGAGCTTGAGGGACTGGGGCAGGTTTGGGGTGACTTAACACTGGGTTTGATGCTCATGTCCTCGGACTGGATGCAGTGACTGAAATGCAGGGCCACTCCTTAACCATGAGGGCCAGAGAGGGGCCCCCTCCCCAGCCTCTTGGGCCATGGGCATCCCTGAGGGTCTTGCAGGATGAGGCCAGGCTGAGAAGGACGAGCCTCCTCTGTTCGGCCCTGCCCCACCCTAACCCCGCCTTATCTCAACACTCAAAACGGCTCTCAGCGGCCGGGCATCCAGGACACCCCATGATAAGTGGACGGGCAGGTACTCAGGGGGCTGGGCAGGTGCTCAGGGGGCTGAACTAGTATAAGGGAAGTAGTGGCAGCTGTTCAAGAGGCACTGACCACCGGGCACTGGCAGGCCAGACTCACCCTCCCACCAGAGCAGCCAGCAAAGCACAGGACACCAGAGGCCATGGGTATCAGCAGCAAAAAGCAGTGTGGGAGACAGATGGCAAACAAGGTGTACTCTAAGATCACCCAGCTTGTCCCCGAGCTCCTGAGTTCAGGCAGAACTGGGCTTCTGCAGAAGCCAAGGCAGCTGGTAGAAATGGGGAGGAGAGGTGGCATGGACCCCCAAGGAGACGCCAGCCAGAGTACTCCATGGACACTTGCTCTGCATGCGCCCTGCGAGCTGTCCAAGGCCCAGAAAGCACCCACCCACAGGGATCAGAAGGAACGGGACCCAGCATTCACACAAGGCTGGGGGCCTCTTCCCACCAGACTTCAAGACCTTGTAGTTCATGGACACTGGGCAGTTAGAAGGAGAAAGTTGGGCTGAGTTCTCAATAGTGGGAAATAATTAGGACTAAATGCTGATCTGTTGCTGATGAACAAATCCCAAAAATAAGACCCCAAAATTCAAAGTATCCCAAATAACATAACATTGCCCAAAACAAATGTTAAAAACATATCTAGCAAGGCAAAAATATCCACACACCAATAAAATCACTGAATTAAAATTCAAAATTTATGGCATTAAATCAAAGATTACCAGAAATGGAAAAAAAACAAAAACAGAAACAGAAAAAAATGCACCAGAATCAATCAATTGAAACTGACCCAAAATGACAGAATTGTTAGAATTAGTAGACAAGAACATTTAAAGGTTTTTATGTGCATATTTAACTTACTCAAAAAGTTAAGTAGAGATGTGAAAAAATATAGAAAAGATGCAAATACAACTTCCAGAGGAAAAAAACACCTAAGAGGCTGACATGAAAATGAACAGGATCAATGGCAGAGTAGAAACAGCAGAAGAAAAGCTTAGTGAACTTGAAGACACAGAAGAAAAGAGATTTTTTAGGAAACAGAAAGAGCATCGGTGATCTAAGGGACAATGTAAAGTTCATAGTATACATGCAACTGTGGTCCTCAAAGCAGGAGAGAAGGAAAAATTACTTGAAAAAAATTACAGCCAAAAGTTTCCAAATTTTATGAAAACAATTCCACAAATTCAAGTTTAATGCATTCTAATCACAAGATGTATGCATGACTAAATCCATGCAAAAATACATCATAATTAAATTGCTCAAATTAGTAATAAAGATCTAGCAGAATCAATAAAATCAGTCAAAGCAGTTAGAGGTGGACAAAGGCTTGTTAGACACATAGGAATAAAAGATAACAGCAGATTTATCATCAGAAACAATGTAGCAAGAAGATAGTAGAGCCATAAATTTAAAATACCAGAAAGGAAAAATACTCAACCTGGAATTCTATACCCAGCAAAAATGTCCTTCAGAGATAAGACAAGACTCCCAATCTCAGCCCAATGTGGAGCTGAAGAGATCATCACTCCAACCTCATAATGAGGGGAAACCAGAAACCCACAATTGATGCCTCCTCCTGAACCCTGCAGAAGACTGAGACTGCGGGACAATCATGATCCCAAAACTGCTACCACAGAGTTCAGGCTCCTGGCTCGAGGAACAGGGCCTGAGCATTGCCACCCACACTCATGCTGGATGCCCCAAGCCAGCCAGGAGACTCGGCTAAACTAACCAACACTGGTGTCCAAGCATGGGCTCAGGCAGCCCTGTGAAACTTCTTCGGAATGAAGATTTAAGGTGGCTTCATTGGATACTTGTGGAGAAGATCAGGGAAAATGGAGAGGAATCCTCCCGCTGGTGCAGTCAGGAGAGGAAGCAGCCTGCCCAAACTGAGCCCAGACTTAGCTCCCCATGACTGGGTGAGGTAGGAACTCAATCCATGGGAGGGGGAAGAGCAGCAGAAACTGCCCCCTTAGGTGCTGCAGGAAAACATGCACCTGGGGGAAGGGAATGGAGGAGGGAAAACCTCACCCCTGAGGAGAGGGAAGGAAAGTGCCCAGCTCAGCACACAGCTGGAGGGCTGAGGAAGGACCAGGGGGCCACACCCAGGAGACCCTGGGACAAGGCACTCCCCTAAGACAAAGCTTACTGAGACATCAGGAACACTCGCCACCCTCTGCACAAGGCTAACAAGGACCAAGAAAGGAACTGGACACAGATTCTCTCCGAGCGCAGCTCAAAGGGAAGACACAAAACCAAGGTGACACCGAGGAGTCTGGCCAGCCAACCCACACCCAAACACAGGGCTGGCCAGAAGTGCTCTCAGGGAGCCGCAGCCAGCAGCTGCTGACCTGGTCGGCAGAGCCTGCACACAGGACCTGGGCAAGGTCGGGCCACCTGTCACCAACCACGTAGACTTTCCCTCAGCATCTCACAACCCCACAAGACTAAGAGCCACGAGGGCAGGGAGGACACTGCCAAAGGATGACGATGCCAGAGCCGTCATCGAATCCAGATCGGAAGTGGCAGAGGACGGGACTGCCAGGCACAGAGCTCAAAATAGCCGTGAGCAGCGTGCCCACATGCGCAGAGACGGCTCGGAGTGCAAGATGACGGGAGAATTTCAGCAGAGGGGTGGGAACTACAGATCCAGATGGAAATTCTCAAACAAAAGCACACAACAGAGGCGGGAAGACCTCCAGCACAGAGGATGAAACCCAGCCCCAAGAGTCAGAGAACCCAAGACAGCCCAGAGGCACAGCATGAGAAACAGCAGCAGAGAGCAGAGGGAGAACAGAGGAGCTCGGGAAGAGTGGCCGGCTATCCTCACAGTCAGAGACAAACAGCAAATAACAGACGGCGTATAAAATCCAGACTCAAAATGGAGTCACTCTGGCTCAGGCCTGCATGTATCTGCTGACCTGCTCTTTGTGCTTCTGTGATTAGTACTTTGCTATGCTTGCTTCTCACGGATGGAGGTGCAAAACCACAGGCTGCCAGACCCCCTGGCCAGTTACCTAAAGTTCCAGGAACTGAAAAGGGACATAGGAGGCACTGTCACAGTTGAACTGTAAATAACTATAGGTTGAATACCTGCCAAATCATGTTTTCCTGAATCATGTAGCTAGCCCACCCTGTAATAACCTCCGAAACCCTCACTTCGGGGTCACTCTCTGAAGGAAAGGAGAGCTGACCCCAATCGATTGGCCTGTGTGCCTGTTTCCTCAATAAGCTTTGCTGCTTCTGCAGAGTCGTCTGGGCTGCACTTCTTGGGGAGAGTGTGGGGTGGATGCAACAGGTGGAAACCAGAGAACGCCAGGGAGGGTACAGCCTGCATGGGAGCCTGGGCATCAGGCTTCCAGGCCATACCTCAGAGCCCAGGGTGTGAGGACCACCCAGAGCGCCTGGGGACGCTCTAGCAGAGAGCCAGGGGAGCAGCCCTGCAAAACTGAGCCTGGACCTGAGAGTGAGCAGAACTACCCACGAAACATAACAGTGATGTCCTTCTCTAAAGACCTGCTCACACGTGCTCGAGAAGGGGCCATCGGGCGAGGCAAGAGCAGAAGCTACGTGTCTTGTGTTTATAACACGTAAACAAACCCACGCAGCGGCGTACCTCACAGAGGCTGCGCAGGAGGGGCAGGCTGATCTCAGAGAGCACAGAGGACAGAGCAGAGGCCCAGGGACCAGCCAACAGAAGAAGTGCACAACCTGCCAAAGGTCCCGAGACACCCGTGGGAAGGAGGAGATGGCCAGACCCGGCAGGAAGATGCCAGGCCCAGCTGCGAGACCCAAGCACGGTGATTCTACAGGTCAAGACCAGAGCCTTCCAGGGACAGGGCGGAAGAAGGCACTCTGGGCCAACCTGCCCAGAAGTCGGGGTCCCCCGGGACTCCAGAGCAGGGCATCGGCAGGGCAGGAGGCAGACACAGGGGGTAGGGGCAGCACAGTTGCACACCTGACACGTCTCAGGACACGTGAACGTCTCGACGACCGCCGGAGGCTTGCGGCAGAGGCTCACAGATTCAGCTATGGCCAGAGAGCGCAACCCCCAGCGTCAGCTGACAGGACAACTGGGCTGATAGTAGGTGACACTGAGGACCTGAACCAGAACCAGCCTGACCCGAATGCCGCTCACAGAAGGGCAGCCACCCAGACCCCCAGCAGTGCACTCCTCTGACAGGTCAAGGGCTCTCCACAAGATGCACAGGTCACAAAGCAGATATTAGCCAGTTTAAAAGAATAGAAATCACATTAAATATGGGCTCCGGAGTTAAAGGCGTTAAACTAGGAAACTGAACTAGGTCAAGGAGCAGCTCCAGGATAAACCATGAAAGGAAATCTCAAGAAACATTTGAAATACTTTGAACTGAAATGAAAATGAAAAGAACAGAGTCTGTGAGAGGCTGGTAAGGCCGTTTACAGAGGGAACTGATAGCATTAGACGTTCATATCAGGGAGAAGAGAGCTCAGAAAGTAGCCGGAGCTTCCATCGAACGAAACTCAAGAGGATGAGGGAGCTCAGAGTGCCAAGTGTGCAGGGACTGGGGAGAGGACGGCCACACGCAGACAACGCAAAACCCGGTCCTTCGAAAACAAGACTGATGGGCCTCCAGGTAGAGGCTCTGACCAGTGTTTAAAAAGAAACACAAATATCAGAAATGAAAGGGTGTCACCCCTGACACCATCATTAAAGGGACCCAGGAGGGAACAGACTGTTCCCTGAGAGACCAGCTCCCGGCTCTCAGGGAGAAAGCAGTCTCCAGCACAGTCCCAGACCTAGGAGATGAGGCTGACGTGTAGTTCGACACCTTCTAAAACGAAGGCACAGGCCCATCTTGTTTCGTAGTAACTGTGACGACGATGGGGAAGCGCACCAGCGCCACACAGCCGTCTTCAGAGAAGAGAAACTTTGGGCTCACAGCCTGCTACCCAGCATCGCCCCAGCAGAGCAAAAGTCAAGCGTCCTCAAAGGTTTTAGCCTGTTGAAGCCAGCAATGACTCCACTGGTTTAACTTCAGAAAGTATTCAAGGTAATTCAACCCATTAACACACTAAAGGAGAAAAATCGTCTCTCCGTGATACAGAAAAAGCATTGTACAAAAACGGCTACCCACTCAGGATCCAAGCTTTCAGCACCTGGGAGCAGGGTGGCCTGCCCACCGGCTCGGAGCGCATGGCACAGACCAGCCTCTCAGAGAAGGGCACACCGGCCCAGGGGGCCAAGCAGCTGCGTCTGCATCGTGGGCCAGGCCGGGACTTGACTCTCCCGTAGATCCTGAGACTCCGTGTCCACCTCTGCAGTGCAGTGGCTACCCTAAAGCCTAATGGCTTAAAATGGACACAGCTCTCAGGTTCTGCGGGTCAGGGGTCTGCACAGCTGGTCTCTGCTCCCAACATCCGGCTCCCGGAGGACCTGAAGGCTCCTTCCCCAGTTTGAGGTGGCTGGCACGGGCTGCTGGCAGAGAGCTGGACTGGAACCCCAGACTGGCTTCCAGCAGTGTGCTCCAGAGAAGGCGCCCCAGGCCGCGGCCTCCAGGACCGAGGTCAAGCGGGAGCCCGCCCGCCGCCCAGGCAGAGCGGAAGGCAGGCAGAGCTGCCCATCGCCCGAGGCCCGCCGAGGGCGTGTGCTGGCCGGGCCACGCCCCGCCGTCCTGCTCCGCTCTGGCTGGCCCTGCTGGCTCGGGCCGTTCACGGTCCACGCACCAGGAGCTCCAGTGGTTGCTGCCAGGCTTCCCGGCCTGCGAGACTGCCGGCAGGGCTTCAGAAGACCGCCCAGGCCGCGGCGAGGGTGCCTTGGTGTGAGGGAGGGGTCTTGGCGTGGAGGGCGTGGCCTGTGCTGTGGGGGTGGGGCCTGTGCTGCAGAGGGTGCCTTGGTGTGGAGGCCGGGCCTTGCACAGAGGTGGGGGGCCTTGCTGCAGGCCAGAGCCTTATGGAGAGCAGGCCTCTGCATTGCATCGCAGAGGAGGAGCATGGCATGTGCCCCACACTGGCCCCTGGACTATTTCTGGGGGTCTAACACAGGGACACTGGGACTCAAACCATACTGAGTTCCTCATCTCCCCTTGCATCCGTGTGGGGTGCCTGGCTGACCCAAGGCCAAGCCTGTAGGCAGGAGTGGCCAGAAGATTCCCCACCCCAAGCCACATTGGCCTGTGCTGGACCCCTGGACCCTGCCAGTCTGCCCCTTCCAAGAAAAGCACCCACCCTTCAGGGTGGCCATCTGAGACTGGGGGATACCTGTATTCGTGGTATTCGTGGTATTCGTGGGTGGAGCCAAGTAGACAGGCTGCAGCCAGCTCTGCTTCCTTGGCCTGGTGGGGGTTTCTTAACCTGGCAGCTGCAGGTCCTCACCTGGGACACGGAAAGAACCAGTTTCCTCAGGGCAACATGATGGGCAGCCTGGTCTGGGAGAGGAGCCGCAGAGGGCAGGCGGGCTGGGGAGGACCGGCAGGCCCTGCACTCAAGGGTCCTGGCTGGACCTGCCGTGCTGCACCGGCGCTGCCGGGTCTCGGGCGTGGTGTTGCTGCAGACAGATGGACAGCCCGTCCGTCCTCCTGAGGGAGCAAGCAGCCACTCTGCACTCACGCCTTAGTGCAGGGCCCAGGGTGCACCAAGCCTGGCCCCTGGGGACCCTGGCAGGCAGCATGGCCGTGCCTGGGTTGGGACACGTCCTGGCTCAGGATGCTCCAGGGGCTGGGCCATGAGCACTGTGGGCACCAAGCTATGCTGGTGCTGGTGCCAAGGAAGGGACTGGGCAGCCCTGCCCTAAGCTACTCTGTGAGAGAGCAAGGAGCAGAGCATGGCTGGAGTTCATCAGGGAAGGGGACAGGGACAGGGGCTAGCCAGGGACACTTCAGAGGGGAAGTGTCACCCATGCAAGGCCATGGGCAGGGGCAGAGCTGAGCCATTCTGGGCACAGCGGCCTCGAGTAGGGTGAGGGCAGAGGGCAGGTAGGTGAGGCTCCACACCCGGCCCAAACCCCCAGCCTCCTTCAGCAGTCTCAGTGACATGGGCCATCCTGCACCCGCTGCCTGAGCAGTGAAGACATGGGCTCCCTGCCAGCAACAGGGGGAAGTGGCACACATCCATCCCAAAGCAAATGTCAGGCCTGCGTGTGTGCGCAAGAGCATCCTCAGCTCTGAATGTCAGGGAGCCGCAGCAGCCGTCTGGCTCCTCAGTGCAGCGGGGGCTGAGCTGTGTTCTCCAGCTCCTGGGCTGGAGCACAGCCGCTGCCTGGCACAGAGGGCCACCTGCATGATGGGGCACGGCGGGGGGCTCAGCAGGGCCATCTTCAGGGCTCTGGGATGTGGAGAAGATGGGCTGAACCCTCCTCCCAGAGCTGCAGGGGCTGTGGGGACACACAACATGATGCCTACCGGGCAGGGCCTTGCGTCCTCCCTTCCCCCCCCCACTCCTGTGCCAGGAAACGCATACAGCAGGTGCTTCTGTATGCGCTCAGCCATGACGGACGCCTAGGTGCTCCTCTCTGCTGCTGACTGCAGGCCGGTCAGGACCCCACCCAGAATCACTCCAACCAGTTTCCCATTTTATTAAAACAGATATGGCTGCCGCTGGGTGGGGATTCCCAAGGACCCAGTGCCTGGACTCTAGAACTTCCCTGGCCTTCATTGCTCAGCAAGTTCCTGAACCGGGGAGCCCAGGACCTGACCCCAGCTGGAGGGACGGGGTCACACAAAAGAACCCATCAGAAAGGAGGGAGGAGGTCGAGGAGAGCTACAGAGGGGAGGGCACAGGGTTTGAGATGAACCTGGGAGGGGCAGGAAGATTCTAGAAGAAGGTAGGGAGAAGGCATGGCAGGGGATGGCACACGCCTGCAGGCACGCCTGGGTGTGGGCCTTTTGGGACTTTTCCCTGTGGGCAAGAAGGAGTCACCAAAGGCTTCAGAGAGGGAGAGTGCCAGAGTCCATGGGGTCAGAGCCCAGAGCACTGAAGGAGACCACTGGAAACATGGGAGGAGGTGAGCCGGTCAGGGGAGGAGGACCCCGAAGATGCTGGAAGGAACAGCACCAGACTTGGTGCGGAAGGTCAGCTCCTGCACCGCAAAAGAAATTCAGCTGCGTCTAAGCCAGCGTGGAGGGGACCTGCCTGTGGGTCACAGTCTGAGGGCCTCCACTCATCCCTGGGTTGACTCTGGGAAGGCTACCCGGGAGGCCTCTTCTCCTCAAAGTTTCCGCATCTCATGGAGGACACACACCTGCTCCATGGTGCCTGACCCCTCAGGGATCCAAGCACCTGTCGGTTCTATGTGTCTGCCCAGGAGCAGAGAGCCAAGAAGCTGCCCTTGCTCTTGGCTTCTGCCCACAGATGCCCTGGGCCCAGCCAGTCAGCTTCTCAGGCCTCCCTTTCCAGTTCTTTAACTGAGCAGGTGGTTGGTTGCTTTGGGCCTTTCCTGCAACCCAGCTGCTCTGCACCAGGGCGGCTGGTGGGATTCAAGTGCAGAGGCAGCAGGCCTGGCAGGCACAGAAGTCAGCTCAGGGCCGGTGTGCAGGTCTGAGCCCAGGAAGCATAGGAGAGGGTCCCAGGACCGCTCAGCTTCCAGGGTGAGGGAGGCCGGGAAGCCTAGACCTTGCTCCCAGCTGCTCGAATCCACATGGGCCTGGGTCCAGAGGGCTTTGTTCCTATAACACTGTCACTTGGTGGGAGGGGGAGTGCCAGAAGGAACATCCTGGAGCTGGAGCACATGGTGGGGCAGGGCAGAGGGCCGAAGAAGACAGGGGCTGAGGTGGGTGGAGTATCCCAGGACACAGAGTGGGGAAAGGGTGGCCCATGAGAGAGAACAGGGTGCTGCCCCCATATAGAATCCCTCAGCACCCCTGCCCGTCTCCACTCCCAACCAACTGCACCTCAAACTGGTCCTGCAAAAGAGGACCCTGGAGTGGGAGCTGGGCCACCCCCAGGTCCCTCCAGGGCAAAGCAGCCTTCAGTGCTGTAAGGATGGCAGACAAGGTCAGCTCAGCCGCCCGCAGGCCTTCTCCAGGGACCTGAGCTGAGGCAGGAGAGAGTGAAGGAAGACAGGCTCCTGAGCTTTTGGAAGAAACCATCACCATCCTCCTGGGTAGCCAGGGCCTCCTAGGTCACAGGACAGCTGGATCCCTTCCTCCGGTTAGACCCATTCTGCTCCAGGCTGAAGTCAGGGTACGGCCATGGCCAGGGCTGCCTCAGACATGCTTCGGCTACCATCCAGAACCAGGCTGGCTCACGCGGTGCCCTCCTGGACCTGGCTTCGGACAGGGCAGGCTCCTAGCACTGCACACTCATGGGCCTCGGTCCATTTGAGATCCTGAGGGTCCAGATTCAAGACTGGCCAGAAGCCAGACAGGCTGACCCTGGCTGGGTCGGGCCACAGCCCCTCAGAAGCCCCACACCATGAGTCTGTAAGGCCATGAGCCCCTGGGCTCCTCCTCTGGCCCGGGGCCTTGCTCTAGGTTCATTAGCGGCCAAGAGACCAGGCCCTGGGACTACTGATCTGTGTCGGTGTCTACCTTGCTGAGCCAGTTTGCATACCAAGAAGTGGGAGGTAGTGGGCAGGACAAAGCATGGCCTCTTTGCAGCAGGTTCTGAGGTCTGTGCTTGGCCCTGGGCCTGGCAGTCTCAGGGGGTCCAGCCCCCTGGAGCCCCTCCGTGGGCAAGCACTGCCCTCTGGTGGGCATCCTGGGCATGGACTGAACTCCGGGGCCCTTCATCCCTAAAGAAGCTCAACAGGCAGGTGACTACTTCCACCCTCCAGCCCACCCCTGCCCACAGCAAGTGTTAAGACACTGCCCTCCCAGATGCTCGCGCATGCCCGTGGACCCCATGCCCTTTTCAGCCTCAAGCACTTTAGAGGCACCTACAAATGTCCCCTGTCATAAAGGAGCCCCAGGGACAAGTACCTAGCAGTCTTGGTGGAATATGGGGTCACAGTAAGAAGGGGCAGCATGTTTGTGCAGAGAGATACCCTCGGGGACACAAAACATCTGTGAGCTATTCTTCACCCCGATGTCCAGGAGCGTCCATGTCACCATGGAGCCTGTGTCTCAGATCCCCCAGGACCCAGAGGGCTTGAGAGGGGCCATGTAGGAGGGAGGGGGAGGGCAGACAGGAACACAGGAAGACCAGCCAACAGGAGGAGGTGTGCAAGTGGACACAGGTGGGCAGCCAGGCTGAGGGTGGAAGTGCCCCAAGAGTGTGGGCTCCACAGTCCTGGGCCCTGGCAGCCTCACCCAGTGGTCCAGGCCCATTGCTGCCTTGAGAAGAGGGTCTCTGGGCCTTGACCCCCAACAGCACCCCTGCCCTGGGCTCTGTGAGCCACCTCTTTGTCCACTCTTGCCCACCAGTTGCCCAGCTCTGGCCTTTGTTCCTAATGGCTGCCTGAAAGAGGCAGGGGACAGCAAGATGTGACTGCCTGGTGGGGCCAGGGGCAGGAGGACACACAGACAGTCCCAGAGACCAGGGGGCCACAGCATGCTCAGCCCTGAGGGGGGCTCGCAGGACGCAGTTCCTGCACTTCCCTGCTGACCAGCTCCACCCCAGTCCCTGCCTCTGTGTTCTGCTCAGTGGCAGGGGCTGCTATGCTCCTACCTGCCAGGGTGGCATGGAGTAGGAGGCTCCCAGGGCTGACACTTGATGGTGCATGACTTTGTGGCTAAATGCAGATTTGGGGCAGCAGGAGGCCTGGACACCTCAGAGGACCAAGGCCAGCACAGGTCACAGCCTCAAGCAGGGGCCAGATGTGGCCCCAACTGGAGGAAGCCATCCTTCCACTCTGCTCTGCTGAGAGCTGCCATCTGGCTGGCTAGTGTCCACCTCCAGGCCACGTGAGCCCTGCTATGTGCAGAACGCTGGCTGGGGACCACTGAGTCACAGGCTGCTGGAGGTCCTACCTCCTCCCTGCCCTCTCAGTAACAGACCCCCGCTTTGCAGGCACAAGGCACCTGTTGTAAAGACTCTATTTCCTAGTCTTACTTTATGTGACCAACTCTCAGCCAGTGGGACGTAAGTAAAAGTGGCATGTGTCACTTCAGAGTCACGTTCTACAGAAAGCTCTGGGCACAGAGGACGAGGCGAGCAGCTGAGGAGCCGCACAGGGGAGCAGACAGGACTGTTCTCCCACTGCACGCAGGACTGATGGAGACGGTCAGCACCCACTGGGCTCCAGGTTGCTCCCCTGTGCTCCCACAAGGTCCTGCGGGGTCTGGGTCATAGGCAAGAAGATTTTTAGAAGCAGCCCAAGCGTGGGGCATGTCATGTGACTCAGACCTCTGGCCTCCAGAACTCCAGGGAATAGCTTCTGGGTTTCAACCTGGTTTGTGGCGTTGGAAGGCAGCCCCAGGGCTTGAGGGCCGAGGGCAGAGTGCCAGAGGGTCCAGGGGGCCCTCCTCCCATCCGGGTCGCCAGCTCTCCAACCAGCAGCCTGAGGCAAGAGAGAGAAGAGGCCACTCGCAGTCCAGGTTGAATCACTGCATTTATTAAGTGCACAGGCCCACTAGGCATCTGGACTTGGCCCCGTGGCAACAGAACTTTCCAGAACTGTCTATGTGCATCCCTGGTGTGGAATTCTGCACCTGAAGTCCCCTGGCAAACCTGAGCCGGCCTGTTCACATGACACAAGCATCAACCTGTCCGTGTTGAGTGGTGTCTCAGCTAATCCGCTAGAAGACTGGTGCTCCTTCCCTGGCGTCCATCCCTAGGAGACGGGGCACGAGGTCTAGGTCCAAGTGTGCGGCGGCAGCACATTCGCAAGTGAGAAGGGCGGAGGCCGCGGTCCACGGGTGCACGCAGTGGGCAGAGGTGCGCGTCAGCACAAAGGCATCATGAAGAATCTTTGGAGCATGAACAAAAGTGCAAAGGCGGCCGATGGCGGGAGGGCGCATGGGGAGCTGCAGCCGCCCCTGGCCAGACAGACTGCAGGGCATGGGCACGGGTGCAGGGTGTGCCAGGCTGGCCTGGGCAGATGGCAGCGGCAAGGGGGACAGCCAGCGCGAGCATCTCTGCATGAGGCAACCAGGAGGCCTCTGCTGCCCGCGATCGCCCCCAGCAGGACCCAACAGGCCCCTCACCGCCCGACCCAGAGGCGAGGCCCGGATGCCCATGCCTGACAGAGGCCAGGGGTCTGGGCTGACCTCAGTGAGTTTCTGTCAACAATGCTTTAAGGCAACGACTTTGTAAAACCCAGTCTGAGTTAGATGTGCGGCATTTAGTGATGGGCCCTCCTGCCCAGCAGACCCAGGGACACACAGCCTCAGACTCCAGGACCAGGGACCATCTCTCCTCTTGGCACTGGACAGAGGGTCAGACACTGCAGAGCTCTTCAGGCAGGGCCACTGAGACTCAGCCATGGTAGGAGGCGAGCATCAAGCGCTCACTTGACCTCACCTCCCAAGGAGCACCTTCCCTCCGCTGCCCTCTCCCTGAGGCCCTCAGCCTCCTCTTGCTGAGCTGGCTCTTGGCCCCACCTCCCCAGACAGCAAACCACAGCCCCCTTCATTCTGGCTCTTGGATACAGAATGAGCCCCCGTGTGCAGTCGGAGGGGCTCAAGTCTCAGAGAGGGGAAAGGAAGCGGGGTCTTGCCCTTGAGTCAGGAACCCCCTCAGTGCTCAGCTGGGGCTCAGGCAGAACCAGAGCAGCTGGTCGCAGACAGCCACACGGGGTCCCTGGGCAGAAGTTCTGGCCTGTGGGCCCTGAGGCTCTGCCCAGCCCTCTGCTGCCCACAGCTCACGTCCTGTGCACAGGTGGGTGGCCCAGGAGGTTGGCACGGCACAGGCAGTCTGCACATGGCTGAGTGCACCAAGGGCCAGGTTCTGCCCCCAGCCATATGCACTGGGCCCCACAGGGGCCATGGGCAGAGCCCCTTACTCAGAACCCAGCCTACCCTGCTGGGACACAAGATGCTAGGGACACCTCTGAGTTTGCTCCAAGTGGGGCTGCGCTGTCCAACCCCCTCCACGTTTGTTTTACAGGATGGTGACCTTGGAGGGCGGCTGAAGTGTCATCCTGCTGGCTGTGCAGGCCAAGGTCCAGCACAAGTGCTACAGCCTACATCGTACACTGTTTACAGCCGGGGTGGCCCAAATGCACTCCAGTGTTTCCGAAAGGCTCCCAGCCCTCGGCCCCTTTTGCCTTCAGGAAGCATCTGGAAAGATCTCAGAGACGACTTCTCTTCACGGAGAACAGTGCCCTTGAATTGGGTTAAACCCTGGTGGCAGTGGACCTGGTGCCTCCCTTCTTCCCTCCACCAGTGTCCTGAGTCCACTGACCCTGGGGCCTCCAGCACCACGGGCAGCAAGGAGACCTAAGCAGGCTGGTGCATGAGCGGTGCAGGAGCCCTGGTGGTGACTCCTGGGCACCAGACCCAGCTTGGAGAGGGCCCTACAAAGGCCCTTGCAGTCCTGGCAGCTCAAGAGCCTCCAGGTGGGGGCTGAGGCAAGGCTGTCACTAAAGGGCACGGGGACTCCCCAGGGAGCATCAGGATCAGGACAAGGCCCTGCAACCTTCCCTGTCCACACCAAGAGTGAGGGAGAGGGCGGCCCCCTCCCTGCGTCCCAGCCACCGCAGACAGGGTGGACTCTGAAGGCTGTGACCAAGGGACAGAACTGTCATGGCGGACACGCAATACCTTTTTTGAGACGGGGCCTGGGTTGACGAGGCCGGGCCATCTGTCTAAGAATGGCCCAGGTGGCCGGCACAGCTAATGCTAGAACACATCTGGGCACCACAGAGTGCTGGAACCCTCTGGTCCCAGCCTGGCCTCCCTAGGTATTCAGTAGGCCACAGCGCTGGACAGCTGCCCGCCCAGCCAAGGGAGAAGGCAGCATGGGACTCTTAATGGGTTCAGGTGGCCCCTCTGCCCCTGTTGTCCAGGAGCCTTGGACAGTGGGAACCCCCACCCAGTGTTCACCATTCTAGAACCTTCTGTGTAAAGTCATTAATTCCTGTGGCTCCCTCCCTGGGCAGCCTAAATCAGGAAAAGCCTAAGAGAAAAAGGCCAGAGACAAAGGGCAGGGCAAGACGGAAACATGGTGGGTGTATGCATGTGTCTGCACATGTGTGTATGCGCTATGTGGGCTGTGCACTTGTATGTGCATGTGTGTGAGCATGTGTGTGCATAAGTGTGTGCTGGCCACATGTGGTCATGTATGTACATGTGCTGCATGAACCGTGTGCCATGTGTGTCAGTGCACTTGCCGAGCTGGTACTCGTGTGCACGTGTGAGTTTGTGTGTCCATGTGAGAGTGTGCGTCTGCCATGCGTGGTCTGTGAGCATGCAGGAGAGTCTTACACAGACCTGTATGTGTAAGTGGGCACGTGGGCATGCATGCTCTAACAAATATCTTGTCTCGGAGAACCTGTGCCACAGGGTGGCCACTGGCCCCAAGAAAGTGCACATACTTCTCGCACAAACCTCCAGCCTCCTTCTCTAAAGGTAGGGACCCCGGGGGCAGTGGATAGCTGTGCTACTTGGGCCTGGGTCTGTGGGCCCAAGAAGGAGCTTCTACCCTTCATTGCCAATGGGCCCCCAGACTATCGCACCCAGACCCACACCTTCCCTTCCCCAGGGGCCAGACTACATGGCCAGGACACCAACTCTCCTTCCTGATGCAAAGGCCAACACTCTGGCCTTTGCCCCTCCTCCTACAACCTAAGGAATGCCCTTCCACTGTCCTGCAGGGTGGCCAGGGCTTCTGGAGAGGCCGCTGTCTGCCATGCTCACCCTGCAGAGACCCAGCCCCTGGTGCCTCAGGTGCCCGCTCTGTCTGAGGCACACGGCATGGTGCCATGCATGAGGCAGGAGCAGACCTCCCTCAGGGGAGAGTCTTCCTCCAGGTGCTGGGGCCTGCACAGGCTGAGAGCAGCCTGGGACCTTGGGCCCCATTGGGGAGTGGACTAGGGCTGGCCGTGTGTTGGAACCAGCCGCCCTTGTCCTCCTACCAGTGGCCCTACCTAGAACCTCCCTACGCCACACCAAGGAGGACTCAGACCCTAAGCCTGACCTGGCCAGAGGGATTGGAAGGGGTGGCCACCCACACTGGAAGGGACATTTGTCACCACTGAAGGGCTCTCTGCCACATGATACTGTCCTTAAAACCAGAGTCCACGTAGATGTGTCAGGAGAACGTGGACAGGGGCTCCTGACAGGCAGCCCTGCTGAGTGCCCCAGGTGGACCCACCGAGGCTGCAGCAGCCACTCACCCATCGCCGTTAACAGACAGCTTCCCAAGGTCCGCAAGTGCCCAGGACCTCCAATGGCCAGGGACATGTGACCCCCTAACCCTGCTTCAAAGTTCTTCCAGCATGCAGGAGGGCTCCTTCTGGACTGGAGCTGGGGGAGCTGGGCTTTGGAGCACCCAGGCCCTGTACACCGTCACCAGAATATCTGAGGCTCCTGGGCCAGATGCCACAGGACCAGAACGTACTCATCTGCCTCTGGCAGCCGGGCTCAGGCCCCTAAAGCTGGATATCTAGTGGGCCAAGGCACCCACATAGGAGGGAGGGTGGTTCTTGCTCACCAGGGCCCAGAGAGAGGATGTCTCAACTCCCCAAACACTGGGAGGCCATAGCCTGGGGCCCACTGGTGGAGAGTGTGGCTGTGGGTGAGCAGCTCTGTGGGAAGAACACACTGCAGCCAACGGCAGCAAGTGAGCCGGCTGACCAAAGGGCTTTCCTGGCCAGTGATGGCACCATCCAGCCCTGCCTTGGTCTGCTGGGTTACAGGTGGGGGACCAGCAGGGTGAACCCTGGCTGAGGACAATGTGGGATGCTCAAAGGGCTAGCCACAGCCTGGTGACCAGCACCCAGCCAGGGCAGCCAGGAGAAAGGACAGGTCATGGGGGCTCACCCAGAGCTCCTGTAGTTGGGGAGCTGCAGGCTCCTGTGTGCCCTGGGAGAACCCAGCGTCTGGGCAGCTGCAACCTTGAGGGCCCCTATCAGAGGAGGCTGCAGGCTGGCCTCCCAGGAGAAGCAAGATCAGGGGGGTCCAGAGTGACTGTGGGCTCTCTTTTTGTCCTCAAGACCTCAGTCCTTCCTCAGCTCCAGGCAAAGGGTCCTGACCTTGAGGCGGCTCCCATGGAGCTGGAAGGAGGGGGAGGATGCTGGCAGGAAGACCTCTAGCCAGGCACCCAGGGGTGGGGGCCTGGCCCAGCCATTCACACACAGATGGCAGGCCAGGAAATGGTTCCCTGGGGGCAATCAGGAACCCAGGGACAAGTGGTCAGGTGACAGGGCAGGCCATGCCCAGCAGCCTGTCACACCCTCCTGAATCCGCAGGCCCACACTGGGCACCCACCAGACCTCAAGGCCATCATTGTCAAGGGGGCAAATCTGCCCTAGCCACACCCTCTCAGGGCCCTGCTCCCAGCCCACACCCCCACAGCCATGCCCCTTGGTCACTTGGCCCCTCCTCACTACAGGGCAAGATCTGTCCCTGCTGGGCAGCCTGGGCAGAGCTGGCTGTCGCTGTGGTGGGGTGCTCCTTCAGCCCCTGGTCGGAAAAGAGCTCTTGCCAAATGTCACTGCACCAGCCGAGGAGCCCTGCCTACCTGCACCGCTTGTGGGCCTGACAGCCCCGCAGGTGCCCCGCAGCAGCCCAAGTCACTCCAGAAGAGACCGCGCAGAGCTCACGCCCCAAAACCAGACAGAGCGGCGTGGGCGGGTCCTGCGGCCTCATTTCCTGGGACCAGCCCAGCCCACCTCGCCGAAGGGGCCCTCCCCGGTAGCGGAGCGCGGCGGGGGGCCGCAGGGCGTGCAGAGCTCCGAGTCTGTGTCGGACTCCCCCTCTGCGATGTATGGCCTGACCTTGGCGCAGGGCGCAGCAGCTGCGTAGCCGCTACTGAGGGCGTCCAGGTTCTCCTTCGACTGGGAGATGCTGAAGCCACTGAAAGAACGTTCCAGCTCCTCATGGTCCACGGACGGGATGGAGATGGACGTGTCACTGTCCCGCAGGGCAGCGTCGTGGGGCCTGCAGGCGGCAGCATCCTCCAGCCTCAGGAACTCCGTGCTGGCCCGGTTGCCCCCGCTGTAGGCGGACAGGGACCGCTCGTGCGTAGGCGGCGGCGGGATGCGCACCAGCGAGCTGTGGTCCCCCACGGGGGAGGTGCCGTGGCGCTGGTGGCTCTGATGCTGCTGCCACGAGGTGGACGGCGGGCATGGGGCGGGGGGCGCGCAGAAGTTCCTCTGGCCCGTGGAGCTGCTGGAGCGGATGACTTTGACGATGCAGCCCTGCTTCTCCACGTGCTCCCGGCTGTCCTCGGGGCTGTGGTATGGCGGCGCGGGCTCCGGCTCTTTGGCCCCAAAATAGGCCTCGGTCTCTGTGGGCGGGATGCCCATGCGCTGCGTGTAGATGCTCACCAGGAAGTCCAGCTTCTTCTCCATGGACAAGACCTGCAAGAGGGTGCTGCCGCTGGGCCCGGCTTCCAGGGGATGGGGCTGCTCTGGGGCAAGGTGGGAAAGGCAGGGCGCACCCAGGAGTGCAGGTGGGCGGGTCGGGGAGGCCAGCGGAGCTGCCCTCCTTCAACCCGGACACAGCAGCTCGGCCTCTGACCCCACCAGTCAGTATGTGGCCTGTGCTGAGGCCTACCTCCCAGCACACCTGAGGGTCTTGTGTGATGGTTTCTGAGGACGCACTCCCAGGAGAGGGCCGAGGGGGGGGGTGTCACAAGGCCAAAGGCCAGGAAAGCCAGAGAAGTGTGACTTCTGACAAGTTCCACAGATCAACCTTTCCCCCGAGAGGACCCTCACATGCAAGTCCTGCCCCCCAGATACCCCTACCCAGGGCACGGAGGGAAGAGCACAAACTCTGGGTGCTTCTGACTTCAGTGCTGGCGCCAGAAATACCCTTCACCAGGACACTGGATTAGAGGGCATCTGGCAGTGCCACCTGAGGCTGGGCCTTCCCTGGCCCCCAGCCCTGCCCGGCCCAGCCAACACAGGGTCCAGACAGCAGAAACCACGCCCAGCCCCTCTCACCTGCTTCTCCACCTTGCCCAGGCGTCCCATCATGCTGGGGTCCTCTGGCAGCTCCGCCTCGGCAGGGCCCTTGGTTCGGTCCTTGTCCGTTATCGCCGGGCCACGCCCCACGATCTGGTCCACTCTACCGGGAACAGAGACCCGGCCCCCAAGCATGAGTTCAGGAGGATGTGGCTTGGCCCCTGCCCCTTCTACCTGGGCTAGCCCACGGCCCCCAGATCTGGGCTCCAGGCCCAACCCAGAGCCGACCAGGGGGCAGCAGGTGCCAGGACAGACGGACACTGGTGCCTCACGTTCTTGCCCTGCCTTCCAACACCCTCAGGGTCCTGTTCCTATCTGATCCATTCCAGTGGGGTCTGGCACATTAAGAGGAGTAAAGAGCTTCCACTGGGGCCAGTCCACCCTAGCTCCTCTGCAGCAGGGGCCCCTGTCCTCCCCGGGCTCCCATCCCACCTGGCCACCCAACTCCCTCTCCTCCCTGGCCTGTGGCTTGTTGGCCCATAGCAAACCGAGGCCCAGAGGTCAGTGAGGCTGGCGGGCATCCAACCGGGGCTTGGGAGCTCGGGGTGCGGTGCCCTTGCCCCAGAAGCCACAGCCGTCCCGCCCCCAAGCTTTACTCCTACAAAATGTGCCACTGAGGCCCTGGACCCCAACAGGGCCTGACAGGGACAGCTGAATGTCTGCAGCAGGGACCACAGAAGCAGGAGGCGGTGAGAGCGGCAGCTCCATGCACCAGGACAGCGTAAGGGGAGAGAGCCGCGCAACCAGAGGGCTGGGACGAGCTGCCACCAACCAGCGTGTGTGCGTGCACGTGAGCACACTGCACGTGTCCATACTCACGGGTGTGCGTGCATTGTGCACGTGTTCACATATCTGTGTGCTCGTGAGTGTGTACCTGGGCATGTGTTCACAAGCACGCGTGTGTGGATGTGAGTGTATTATGTGTCCACGTGTG
This sequence comes from Xerus rutilus, assembly GCA_028644305.1. Taxonomy (NCBI): domain Eukaryota; kingdom Metazoa; phylum Chordata; class Mammalia; order Rodentia; family Sciuridae; genus Xerus; species Xerus rutilus. Next base: position 179,336,816 of record CM053401.1, read on the forward strand.
CGCATTGGCACGCATGCCAGTGCGAGTGAGTTGCACGTGTGTTCCTACACGAGCGTGTGTGGCGTATGCAGGATACGGAGTTCAGCTGAGCTGGTCTTGAATGAGGCCCTAGGTCACTGATGCCATAAGAAGGGAAGGAGGCTCCTTCACCCTTGGGGACCAGCTCCTGTTGAACAGATCCACAGCAGGTCCTTAACAGGAAGGGTACTGCAGGGCTGGCAGGGGCTGGGGAGTGGCTGTGGGCCGAGAACTGCAGCTGTAGGGACACCCACTCAGAAACAGAAATGCTGTGCTGGCTGAGTCTACAAACCCCACGGGGCTCATAGCAGCTTGAGCCAGGGTGTGACTGAGCAAGACCAGCCCAGGCCAAGGCCACCAGCCCATCTGCTCTCTGGACTGCAGCCTGTGCACAGAGCCCAGCTGCTTTCTGCAGGCAGGAATGCCCTGCCTGCCTCTCTGGGGCGGGGCATCTTCCTTCTGGCACATGAAACAGAACAGGGCCAGGATTGCGGCAGCCAGATGCAGCCTCCTCATGCTCCACGGGCTTCATGCTAGACTCATGCACGACGGGAGGGGGCCTCTGGCTCCAAGCAGACGCCATGGCAATGGAGAGGGGCAGGCCCTGGTGTTCCAGTGTCCACATAGTCCAGGCACAGATGCACAGCACTTTCACCCTGGCCACATGACGGGCTGCCCGCCTGGTGGGTCCCAACGGGAGCCTCAGCCCAGGGCTCAGCCTAGAACAACTGTGGCAGCATCTGGGAGAGGGTCTTCCAAGGACCCTGCACCACCTTGCCACCTCCTCCTGTTGGGCTCAGCTGGGGAGCTGGACTCAGTCCCCACATGCTCAATGCCCTTGGGGTGGACCTACAGCAGTCTGAGAGGTCTGAGGGTGCACCAAGGGCTGGCAGGGCCTTCCTGGCTCACTGCTTGGACTCCCAGTCACCATCTCCTGCAGCAAGGCCCAGGGATGGGGCTTCAGTCTTAGAGAGCAGCCAAGCAGTGGACTCAGGACAGGTGCTGTCGGGGGCCACCTGGGTCAGGAAGCAGCAGACACACCTTGCCTGCTCCCTGGGACCCTGTCATGGGCAGAGCTGCTGGGCTGAGAAGATGCCCAGCACAATGAACCTCAGCCTCCTGGGCAGCAACCCTGGCCCAAGGGCGTGGGCAGACGCGGTGTCAGCTCTGCCCAGATGCCCTGTTCGTGCCCTTCGCCTGCCCCGGGGGCTTCCCTCTTGCTGGCCTATCTGACTTGCTGAGGAGAGAGACGTCTGAATGGTCCCGGGGAGCTAGAGGCCGTGAAGGTCTCACTGAACCACTGAAGAACCTGCTTCTGCCGCCTGGCTGTTCCCTGACCCCTACTCTGCCCGTCAGGGGGAGCGGGGTCTTGCCATCTTCCTTATCGGTACCAATTACGACGACCACATCTTGAAGTAACCCCGGCGCTCGCTCCGAGCACCCGCCTTGGAGCCTGGCAGAGGCGTCCTCGTCCATTGCTCGTGACTGAGGCAGCAAGTGGGGGCTGCCCTGTGGACCACAACTGGGAGCAGCCCCGCTGCTCAGGCACACAGCACAGTCGGTGCCCAGGGAGACCACGGAGGGCCTCAGCCTGGAGGGAGCATCTGCAGCCAGGCAAGGGGACATCTATGTGGATACTATTGTCCCCTGCTTCTGCCCAGGAGTCCTCCAGTCCCAGGTAGACCTCATGAGGACACCCACAGAGAGGAGCCCTGGCTGCCCCAGGAAAACTAGAGGGCGCTGGGCAGTCCTGACCCCCTTCACTGCCCGCTGGGGCCCTGGTGAGGGGCAGCCTTCCCCTGTGCAGGGCATTTTCAGGAACAGAAAACCTGGATGTGCCCTCTGTCCTGTGGAAAGGACAGTATGTGGTGCTGCCGTCATGTGGCCTGGAGCGAAGGCACTGGCCGTTCACAAGACAGGTTGGGAAGAAATGCGGCGTCCTAACCTAGGTGAGTACTGGGGTGACTCTCTCGGAGGGGCCGTGGGTCCTTTGGTGGGGTACTTCTTGTGCCGGGGAGTTGAAGGGGGTGGGGGGCCCACAATCATATCTATCCTGGCAGCGTAAACAAGAAAAGAGACACCAGCAAAACGCATCGTCAGGCAGCGCGAGAGGGTCGCTGCACCTCAGGTCGGGACGACCCAGCCCAGACAACTGCGGTTCTTCTGGGGAACCTGCGCTCCCAAAGGCAGTGGCTGGCCGCACTTGGGGCCCCCAGGCATGCCATGTCTTTCCTGTGTCCCAGCACAGGGCTCACTCTGGGAGCTGGGCTGTGGGCAGCCCAGCCTCACCATGGAGCTCAGGTGGGCACGGGCACGGAGCCAAGTCCCAGGGAGGGGCTGGCTGCACAGCATGAATGGGACATCACAAACCGGGACATCCAGGCTCCCCAGGTGACAGGGAAGGAGAGGGGGAAAGGTGGATGGGAGGACCTGCTGAGCAGGCAGCTGACCAGCATGGGTGGGCCAGGCACAGCTGGCAGTCAGGCTTCACCCACCCAGTCTCTGCTCTGGGGAGGCCAGGAGAGGCCCAGCCTGAGTCCAGGCAGAGGAGATGCCTCCCTGATCCCCATCCTGAGAGGCCCCCCTTGCACCTGAAGCAGGAGAGGCCAAACCTCCCCATCAGAGCTGGCCGTGGCCTCCAGGCTGCCCCTCACTGTCCAGACCCTCTCCATGTGAGCAGCACCCAGCTGCACCTACAGGGCTGGAAGCAGCCATAGCCTCTGTTGGGAGCTCTGGATGGGGAGCAGTAGAGTCTGGGACCCCCCCAGTAGAGTCTGGGACCTCATTCAGGAGAAACCCCTGCAGCACGTGACTCCCTACAGGTGCCACCATACATATGGGGTGCAGACGAGAGCACAGGCGAGAAAGTGGGTCTGTGTGCACACGTACAACTTGTGCGTGTGTGCACGTGTGTGCTCAGGCCCCACTCATGCTGTGATGTGTGGACATGGAATTCCAGGAATGAGCTAGCCTCTTCCATACACAGACACCAGTGGGTGCCCGGCTACCATCAAGCCTAGGTGACTCAGGAAGTGGCTCCTCCTTTACAGGGGGTGGACAACCACAGTCTGAGGAAGAGGGACGGGCAGTGTGTGTTGCCTGGTGGGTCCATCTCTCACCAGGGACCTCCATTCCCAACGCATGCACATGTGTACACACACGTGTATGCACCAGTTCATCGTGTGCATACACGGCACAGCACACAGGCACACGTGCACACACCCACAGTCACACACACATGCATGGGCACACACATGCACACACACATGCACACACACATACACGTGTGCACCCTCCTCCAGAGACCCTCACACGTGCACATTCACACACACATGCACACGCGCACACAACTTGCCCACCGCAGTGCAGGGAGGTAGGCGAGAGAAGGGAGACAAGAAGTATCAGACGGACTGAGGGAAGACACTCAGAAGGCCGGCAGGAGCTGGCTGGTGGGAGGCCCACCTGAGCGCCGCTCCCGCCCTGCACCCTCCCGGGCCAGCCCCCAGGGGCCCTCTAGCAGGCCCTGGGCTTTGGGAGGCAGTGGGGGGCTCTTGCCTGGACTGCAGGCTCTTGATGCGGGACAGCATATCCAGGTGTCCAGCTGAGTACTGCTCGATGACATCCATCACGTCATATGGCCGCAGACTCTCCTTGAACTTGCGTTTGGACACCAGGAACCGCATGACACTGTGATGGCCAGGCAGAGCCATAAGCTCTGAGCCAGAGAACACACTGGCCAGGCCTCAGCCAGCCTGTCCCCTCCCAGCACTTCTGCAGCCGCATCACAGACGCCCTTCATCCACCTGGACCTGCCAGTGCCGGGCAGCTCCCAAGCCCCTTGCCTCGGCCCCCACTGCACCGAGACTGTGCCTGTCCCCCCCACTGTGTGAACTTGGTGGCCAGAGCCCAGCACCAAAGGGGAGACCCAGCAGAGGGGCTTTGCCTGGGCACCGGGGAGGGCCACGCAGGTCCCTCACCACACAGCTCTGATGCTGACTTTGAGGCCAGGGGTCAGGTCCTCAGTCACGAACTCGCAGGTGCAGCTCTTGTCCTCCACCGCATCTTCCCCAGGGAGACTTGCTTCTGGGTGGAAGGACGTGCAGATGTGAGCGGACGGCAGCCAGGCCCCTTGCACTGAGACCCGCCGCCCGCCTCTCCGCAGCCCTTCCTCTCCTGCAGGTGTGAGGGCTTGAAAGGGCCTCCCTGGCACAGAAGGCGGTTGACCACAATGGTCCCTCCACATGCAGCATGCTGTCCAGCCACAGAGGAACAGGGCCGACATGAGACAACATGGCTGCCCCTGAGAACCTCACGCTCAGGGCAGCAGCCGGCCACCAGAAACAGCAGGTGGTAGCGGCCGGGGCTGGGGAAGAGGAAGGAGCCGGCTGGTGGCGTGGGGCTTCTTTGCAGAGGTGATGGTGGCAAACACTGGGGGACGGGAGAGGCTGTGCAGGTGCCCACAGCAGGGCTTACGTTGTTCCAAGCAGGCCTGCAGCCTTGGGCAGGGCAAGCTGGGCCAGACCCACCTTCCGAGTTCTGCCGGGACGCAGCACCCCGGATGCGGAAAGCCTGGCGTGCTCTGCTGCGATCACCAAAGCTCCAGCTCTTGGGCACCTTGCTTGGGCTGTCCTCAAGGCTCTGGTCAGCGCTGGGGGACCGCCGGACCGTCTGGGCCTGGGGAGATCCTTTCCCCTTGGCGGCCACGCCTCGAGGGCTGGAGAAGACACGGTCTTTCAAACTGACCTTCTGGCTGCTCCCACGAGGACCGACAGACAGACAGACACAGAAAAACATCAAGAGAAGTCACTCCGGAAAGAACACGAGCCATGTCTACTCGCAACCAGTGCTGTCCCACAAGACCAGCGTTGAGACTCAAGTCCAAGAACAACCAACCACACGTGGGGAAGCCCAGGGAGCGAAGGGAGGGGCCGCACAGGTACGGCCAGAGCTCCGTGCCGGGGAGGTGAGGAGATGTCCCAATTCTTAAGTCATTCAGCGACCACTGCAAAGGGCCAGAGCCCTCTGCATACTGTCCTGCCAGCCCCTCAATCTGACACTCAGTGGCCAGGTGCCCCAGGGAGGGGGCTCTTCCCTGGGACCTTTGGTCTGCACCACCCCTGCCTGCAGCTCTCCCACAGGCCCCTCCAGCAGCCCCAGGAGCAGCCCTCAGTCTCCACAGCCTGCCGGGGTTGAGGCCAGGGCTCCTGCTGACGCTTGTCCAGCCACCAGCCTTTCTGATGGACCCTGGCACCCCTGGCCTCCTCTGTGAGGGCTGCTCAGTGCTCGCCCTACCTTCCCCAGCTCACATCTGGACAGCTACACATCTGTTCTGGGAAGACGGCTGGGACCAGGTGCCCCAAGCTGGCCTTGGCATTCCCAGGCTTGTCCCCCAAGGCCCAGCCCCAAGGCAGGAAGAGGCAGCCATGGGATGGGAAAACAGTGGCCACCCTGCCAAAGTCCTTATAGTTGGGCTGCTGTTTCCAGTCTTGAAGGTCCTTGGGCCTCCCTAGACCTCGTGTTCCTTGGTAACCATGGAGACAGGGCAGATACCCGTGTTCACGGGCTCACATCCCCCAGGCAGGAGAGATGGACGTCCATGGTGGGGCTGCTCCAAGCAGACGTGGCCTCCACCCTTCCTTCTGGGAAGCATCGGGCCCTGGGTCCTGGACAGGCCCTTGCTCCTCCTGCTGTGACCCCGCATCACCCCTGAGCAGAGCAGGTCCCTGTGAACCAGGTCTGTTTGTGCCAGCCACGGGGAGCACAGGTTTGCCAGGACGGCTTGCAGTAAGCCCTTGCTGAGCACAGCAGTCAGGAGGCATGGCGGGTCTCAGAGGCCTCCAAGAGGAAGCCCCAGTGCCCAGTGCCACTTGCTAGTGTCTGATCCACCCCCAGCACAGCAGCCCCACCTGCTACGCACGGTCAAAGAGACACATGAAGCAGGCGGCAGAAGTGACCGCCCAGAGAAAAGGCAGCTCAGTGCCCAGTCCACCCAGCCTGGATGCTGCAGAGAGCCCATGTCCCCTCCCCAACCCGCCCCTGGACAGCAGACAACCTCAGAGAACACCTGTGCCTGCTCAGGGGTCTCTACGTAAGAGGGAGAGAGAGAAAGAAAAAGTCCCTGGGCTCACGGCCTCGGCAGAGAGGGCAAAGGCCAGTGGTCTTGAGGTATCCTGTGTCTTACATCAGGAACCACTGGCCTTTGGGTGCTCAGGACACTGACCCTGGTCTGTATCTCTGTGCCCACTGAGGCCAAGAACACAGAAGGGTAGTGACCGGGACCCAGATGACCTTCTGATCTCCAGCCGAACAGAGACCCCCACTGGTCCAGGGAGAGCTGGACACTGGAGCCACTGGCAAATGGCCATCCCAGACTGAGGGACCACAGGAGCACCAAGGCCCACTGGGCACCCAGACTTGTCCTCAAGGGGATTCTGGCTTCTGGAATGTTCTTCTTTCCTTCTATGGGCTCATCCTCCATTGTACAAACCACTTCAGGTACAGGAAAATGGGCCCTCCAGGCCCCCACACGCAGGCTCCAGGACACGTGCAACCAAGGCTCACAGTGCCACTCAAGGTTTCGCTTCCTCTCTCCAGCCAAGCAATGACTGGAGGCACGGGGCAGGCACTTGCTCATCAGTCACCACCAGTGCACAGGTGGCCCACATCCTCCTGGGTTCCTGGGCCACGCCAGGTGTGGCAGCCAGCAGTCAGGAATGTGTGTGTCAGAGTCCAGATCAGACGCCCCCGCGACGCACAGACCAATCAGATCCCTCCGCCACCCAGATCACGCCCTGCCCAGAGAGGGGCTGCAGGGAGCTGCACGAAGAGGGGCCAGGGTGACCACTGCAGGCCTCTCTAGGCAGGAACCCCAGCACAACCTCCTTCTGACAGTCTTTTCCTCCCCACCAAGTCAGGGCCACTGGGCCCTCCAGGCCCCGCCCACAGGTGACTGCCTGGGGCTGGGTAGAGGCAGAGCTGGGGCAGGAGTCCCGTCCCCAGCTCTCAGACTTTGCTCCCATCTGAGGCCTGTGAGTGAGACCCTGCTGTAGAAAAAGACAGCAGGTTTGACACTTGGTCCCCACTCAGCTTCCTTCAACTCAGGCCAGGAGGACAACCAAGAGTCTTGCAGATTCTGCCTCCCCTCCCAAGCCAGGACAAAGCAAGAGCTCCCTCCACCTGCACTGCAAGACTGCCCATGGCCAGGGCCCCCTTGTGCCGAGGCACGGTGCTTGGGTATTTACAGGGCAGGAGCAAACACGGAACCTGGGAGAGAGAGCAAGGCCAGCCTCTCCCCTGCCTGATACCCTCTCCTCAGGGTGAGATTCAAGTGGGAACCAGCCGCAAGAGGGCCCTTGTCTGGTCAGCACGCAGTTAGCAAGCATCCACAGAGAACTACCAGCCTGTCTGGACAGACGATGCCCAGGGAGGGCAGGGCATTCTGTGAGAACACACACAGCAGGGCAGAGCTTGGCGGGGTTCCTGCTGCCCACACTTCCAAACTCTCCTGGTTCCTAAGCAGCCTGACCTCAGCCCCTGCCCCAAGGGTCCAGCCTGTGGCCAGAAGCACTCTGGACAGACACTCTGGGCAAGCAGGAGAGCTTCAGCCAGGGCAGGAGTAGGCTGCCTCCCTCAGCAGCACTTTCTGGGGCTGCAGCAGCCTCCCCCACAAGCGCCCACCTCCAGAACACACGGGCAGCAGAGGGGCTCTGTGGGGTGGGTAGGGGCCAGCCTGCAGCCCTCTCCCGGTGGAGAAGAACGGGCGCATGCATGGATGCAGATGCACAAGCATGCTGCCCGGCACCCACCGGCCTCATGCACCGGCCGAGGCGCGCTCCCTCTGGTGGGCACCTCGCAGCTGCCTGCTGGTAGCTGGGCTGCACCGGCCAGGAAGGGGAGAGGTAGGAGAGGAAGACCAGGAGGCAAGGGGCCCCCAGAGCAAGCAGGACAGATGCCTTCACACGCCCAACAGCAGACAAGGACAGGAAAGGTGTGGTCAAGGTGCAGGGAGGGGCTTTTCCACGTCCTGTTTCCAGTCCGCCCAAAACCAGACCTGTAAGTCAGAGGGGGACCCGGGGCCTCCGCCTCTGGGGGGGTCACACAGCAGCTGCCTCCCCCAGCCGGGCGCTAAGGATGGGCCTCAGTGCCTAGTAGAGGTGCTAGACTGACCAGCCGAGGAAACTCGCCCAGGGCAGTAACTGTTTCCATGGCAACAACCCTCGGGCAGGGCCGGGCCAGAAAGGCGGAAGGAGGCGCCCAGCTCGCTCAGGGTCTGTGCCCCAGGGAGCGGCCGAATTGGGCGGGCGCTGTCCGCGCGTCTGAACCTCTAGTAAGCAGGGAGGGCAGGAGCGTGCAGCGGGGCACCAGTCCGTGCAGCGTCGCGCGGTACCTAGAGTGTCCGGGGCAGCATCCACACAGGCACCCTCTGCACGGTCTGCCTTTACTGGAAATGAGGAGAGCAGAGTTAGTCCCGGGGCGGTAACAGGACCCGGCGAGCAGGTACACTGCGGCGCCCCGAGCACCCTGGGACGGTTCTGGGCTCACAGCCCCCCGGCTGCGGAGGGAGTTTGCGCCTGAGCAAGGACAGCGAGAAGGGATTTGCTTGCGAAAGTCTCCCGCAGCCTGGAAAAGAAAATAGTCCCCTATTTTTGGAGAAAAAGAATCCTTGGCTTTTTCCTCCAAAAATACTTTTTCCTTCCAAAGCCAGAGTTTGGGCTCATGTCTTAAGAGATGTATTATTTTTTGCTATATTCATGCCAATAAAAAATAATACATGTGCTAAGACTTTGCAAAGAGCTGGTTCTGGATGGACATGATCCAGGAAGTGACCCCCGTGAAACATGCAGTCTAGGGAGGAAAAATGTGAGGTTCCCACAGGCCAGTCTGTCACCCAGTTGAAAGTGGCCTCAGTTTACCCAGGAGGCAGTGACTGCCCCTAACTAGAGGGAAGCCAAGGAGAAGGGGGCTCAGGGACACCTGGATTCAAAAGGACTTTCTTTGCCAAGTCAGTTCATCCGGCTCCTCACGAGTCACCTCTGTGCCAAGACCCTTGGCAGGCAGAGCTCTTCTAGCCTGCAGAGGGTCTGCAGGAGAGTCCCCGCAAACGTTCACCCCTCCCAAGCATCTCTCCCACGCCCTGGAGATTGATTTCTGAAACCAAACATGCAGATGTTTAAATAAAAATGGAAACTATCAGCGACTACAGGAACCCTTCCTTTCTTCCAGGCCGCCACTTCCCCTTCACATTCAGGTCCCTCTGGAGACACACCCAGGACCCCAGTGTGTACGGCAGTCTCAAATCAGAAGCGCACAAGCCCCAGGAGGACAGCACCCAGGCTTGTTCCCCTGCGCACATTTATTTAACAGATGGTGGCACTCTGGTGCCCACACACAACTCTCTCCACTTGACTAACTCTGGCAGGTGAGTGGCTAGGAGCTTGCTCAAAGGGCACCTGCTGCCCAGGCAGGCCAAGAGCCCTGGACCGTCTCACAGTAAGACCTCGAGCAGGAGGGGCTTCTGCCCAAACCCCCACACAGGTTGGCTTCTAAGCAGAGAGGTGGCTTAGGCTCCCCAGTCACTCTGGGGATGGAGGACCACAGCTGGACTCCATGTGCTGGCCACCTGCTACAGGATGATTGTCAGCGGAGTGCCCAGTGATCTGGCCCTAAGTGGCACCCGCAGTCCCACAGCTCTCAGAAGCCTTGCCACCCTTCAGCCTCAGTGGCACCCAAGTCTGCCAGGCAAGCAAAGCCCTCTGCCTGCTGTGGCCTTCAGGCCATAACACGGGGCTGTGCCCAGGATCCTCAGGAGGCCTTTCCCACCCTGTGGGGAAGAATGACGAAGGAGGTCCCTAGTGCCCAGCGCTTCTGAAAGTCCCCAGTGTTGAGCCTTTGGGAGCTTCACCCACAGGCACCTCCCAGCCCCGAGGCCCAGGTCTGGGGAGTGGAGTGTGCACCACAGCTGCGCTGTCTGATGTTGTGGCGACGGGCACTGGAGACTCAGGAAGGAGACTCCAGTTGTGTCCAGTTCATACACGCAAATCCTGTAGAGACAGCATGGTCTGAGAGCCTCACGAGAGCAGGGAGGAGGGGTTCCTGGCCTCAGCCCTCCCTGAATAATGTCCCCTGCTCAGTGGGGTGCCGAGGATCCCCGACTCTGGCCAGAACGATGCTGTCCACTCCCCCTAGGCTTGAGGATGGCACTGGGCTTTTCCCTGCCCCTATCAGCCAAATGGAGCTTTGCCTCATCTGAGAACCGCCCAGCAGACCTCCAGTCCACAGGCAGGAGCAGTAAGCAAGCCCACGGGGGTTCTGGGGCCCCTGGAGGCAGAGATGCCCACAGACACTGACCAAGACCAGACAGGACAGACGTGCACCACACACATACCTCCACCTAGGAAGAAGGGGAGGCCCATGTGGCGAAGGGCGATGCTGGGGTCACAGGGCTCCACAGGCATGGGGACAGGAGGCAGTGAGGAAGGGGACAGGGCCACAGAGAATGGGGCAGAGCAGCACAGGCCAGAGCCCCCACCTGCCCGGGCTCCCGACCTCCACCCCAGCAACTCCAGCACAATCGTGCTGGAGCCAAGGACCCCAAATGACAGGGGCTTGCCACCATGTGCCTGTGTCCTAAACCAGGACAGGAGAGTGTGGCTTGGCAACCCAGACTGGTTGATGCTGGCCCAGGTCCCAGCTGGCAGGAGCAGGGTGCTGCCCTCAAAGGGGCACTGACTCCCTCTGTACAGCCAAGCCTGGGGCAGCAGAGATGCTGGGAGCCAAGCCCCCTGCTTGTTTCTCAAGTAACAGGTTTCCTGAACACCTACTGTGCTGTGTGCTGGCTGCTAGGGCAACAGGCACCACCCTCCATTACCTGTCCAGCAGGAGGGCATCCCAGGAAAGGGTGCATAGTCTTCTCTAACAGAAACTGTTCCTCATGCCCACAGCGCCCAGGTGCCTTCCTGGTGCCTCAACCCGCAGGGAGCCAGGTGTAGCTGCTGAGACCCTGGGAGCCCTTCCCAACGGAGGGCCCCAGATGGGCTGCCCCGACTGAGACTTACCAGGGGCCTCCCAGGAGGGCCGTTCAGCAGGCGCTGCCCTCGGGCAAGGGCGTGGGAGGCACAGGCAGGCAGGGGCCACCGACAGGCAGGGAGACAGAGGAGTGGCAGGGCAGGGAGCAGGGAGCCACGGACATGCCAGAGCCGCGGGCTCCGTGGGTCCTCACCTGGAGTCCTGCTTCCAGGGCCAGCACCTCATCCCAAAAGACAGAGCAGACGAGAAAGGGGCCCAGAAGGGCAGTGACAGTGATTAAAAGCCCTTGGGGACAGCAAGATTTTCCAGATGGGGCGGGAGAGGGGGAGAGAGAGAGAGAGAGAGGCTGAGACGGGGAGCCCAAGCCACGGCAGCAAGCGGGACACGGGGCGCCAGGAGGCCCCAGGCCAGTTGCTCCCCGAGAGGCCAGCCTCAGTCTCCATGGCCTGCAGGGCTCCCCCTCCAGCCAACGCCCAACCCCAGGGCCGTGGAGGGCAGTGTGGGAGAGGCCGGCCACGGCCACAGTGAGAACGGTGCCCTCTGGGCAGCCGCCCCGCGAGTTCCACCCCTTCTCGTCCCAGCCTGTCCACAGCACCAGCCACACACCGGGCAGCACTGGGGGCCGCCCCTCCCCTCTGGCTCCAAGGGCAGCTTTCTCAGCCTCTTGGAGGGTTGCCACGGGCTGTTTTCTGCTGACTTTAGGCAAAAGTGTTGCCGGTCTTTTCCATTTAGGACACCAGCGACCACTCCCCTCTTGTGGGGCTTTGAGGGTGAAGGATCATGTCCTTCTCCAGGGGACAGAGAGGAGGGGTTTGGCCCAGTCTGCCTTCCCCCCACCAGAGCAGCTCCTGAACATCTGGCCAGCTGGGTCACCCTGTGGTCAAGGAGGGCATGAGGGGGGCAGGCAGGCATCCATCTTGGACCCGAGGGCTGGGGGTCGGATTTACTCTGCAACATGTGGACGGGACAGTAGGTGAGGACACAGCCCAGCTCAGAGGAGCTCGGGACTCCGCGGGATGCACGGTGGCTCCCGTGACATTGTGTAAAGTACTAGGGCACAGCAGCCAGTTCTGGCCCTTCTCTGCCTCAGTAGCACTGCCCCCCATGAGTCCTAACTGCCAGGCCAACAGCCCCTTAGTGGCCAGCAGGAGTCCAAAGGGAGGGCGCCAGGCTAAGCACCTGGATGGCCCCTTGACTACCTTGACCTCAGCAAAGAGGACCCAGTGAGGTCAGGGTCTCCGCGAGGAGATGCGAGACGGGGAGAGCAGCCCTGCCCGCTGCAGGAGGCGGAGGACCTGACTCCCACTTGCTCTGGACTGTCCACAGAGCAAGGTCCTCCACACGCTGCTTCTGGCCTGGGTTTTCCTCCCTGCCTGGCCCAAGGTGGCAGGAGGAGGCCACCCGCTCGGAGTTTTCACCTGGGCCTCAGCCCAGGCCAGCTGCAAATCTGGTGATTGAATAGAAACCCCTGCCTCAGGTTCCCTAGGAGGACTGGCCGCATGACGGGCTAGAGGCCCATCAGAGGAGCCCTCCAGGCCCACAGTGCTGCAGAGTGAGTCCGAAACACTGGGAGAGGGCTGTGAATGAGGGGTGACTCGGGCAGGCCAGAATACACTGTCACACGTCGCACACAAAGCACACACAGGGTCCGCTCAGCAGCCCTCGCCCGGGACACACAGTGCACACGGAGGGAGCAAGGCCAGACGGTGCGCACAGCAGGCACGCCAGGCAGCTGGAGGCAGGAAGGCACTGACCTTGGCGAGGGCTCAGGCTGGGGCTCCTTCCTTCAAACAGAGAACAAGAGAGTTAGCAGCTGCCCACTCAGACTGGCCCCCACAGAGCGCCTGTGGCCCGGGGCGGGGACCTGCACCCACTCGAGGGCCTGCCCCATGACTCAGACCCCATCCTCCCACAGGTTGGAGGCACAGATGCTGCCCACCCAATAGCACCTGCCCTGCGAGAGAGTGGAACTCTGGGACCGGAGGAAGGTCAGAGGGAGCAGGGATCCCAAAGCCACCCAGCCACCTGCCCACCCAGAGTGCACGCCTACTTGGCATTTATGGATCCTCGTCTTAACAATTACAGTAATTCATACGGTTTGAGAAAGAATATGTTTGCTGAAGAAAACTCTTAATGCCACTTTCCTTCTGTGTAGTTTTCTAGCGGCAGGCTGAGCTGGCCAGCGATGTGGCCAGTGTTGACCCCAGGTCCCACTCCCAAGGCCCTCTTGCACGTGGTTGTTTAATTTGGGGAGGATGTTTCTGCTGGTAATGATAGTTATAAACAGAACAGCAGCGCTGGTGTCCTGCAGCTGAGCTCAGAGGATCGGGTGACCCCTCAGAGTGCTCAGGCCAGTCTCTGCAGTATCCAGGCTCCTGTGTGCACTGCCAACCACCTGCACAGCTGGTACTGCTGCCACCACCTGGGCCCAGCAAGCAGCCGTGGAGGAAGGTGTGGTCACACTCCTGCCTGGCCTGGGGTCCTCGGGGAGGAGCCCACAACAGACCTCTGCACCCCAGGAAAACACCTCACAAGGGCCCAGTCCTGAGGCATGGATCCTCCACACCAGCCTGCGTCCAGCAGCCCCACTAGGGCTCAGGTGCCTGGAGCTGAGGGTTCTGGGGTCCCACAGACCAGGGCTCACAGCTGCCCCTGCACCAGCTTCCTGAGGCTACTGCAACCAATTGCCACAAACTTAACTTTAAAAGACAGACATTGGCTCTCTCTAGGTTCTGGAGGCCACGGACCCAAAGCCAAGTGCCAGGGGCAGGGCGTATTCCGTGTGTGCCTACAAGAGACCTTGCTGCCTCTTCCAGCCAGGGCTCGATCCCCAGTGCCTGGCCACCTCTCAGTCCCTGCCTCGGGCTTCCCCAGAGCTCTCCTCTGTGTCCTGCATCTCCTGTCTTTCTGAAGGGTAGCTGTGCTGGAGCTGAGGCTCACTGGACAACCTCGCCTCAGGACCCTAACTGACCTCCACAGAGGCTCTCTCCCAAGAGGAGTCACCATCACAGGCGCTGGGCCAGGGTCCTGCCGGGGGTGGACTCAGGTTCAACCCCACGCCCCCAGAAGTCCCCATCCACCCATGTCCTGAGTGCACTCGCCCCACCCCCACCATGAAGTCTCTGCTCAGTGCAGTGCCGACTCCCCATCCAAATGTCATCTAAAGGCCACCAGCGCAGGAAGTCCCAAGTCTCAACTAAAACCACTTAAGCCAGTAGGCGAGGCTCCTGTGAGCCATCTGATGGCCAAATGAGAGACAGCAGAGCAGACATCTCATTTCAAAAGAAGGAAATAATGGAAGTCCCTGCAACCAAGGGAAAGTGCAGCCACAGACTCCGCAGCTGACCGACCTGCGGCTTTTACCTCCATCCACTCCTCCAGCTCCCAGGGGCTCCCTGCTCTGAAGGGCAACTCAGGTCTGCAGCTGGGCAGCTGCAGCAGTCTCACTCTGCCTGAGGCATCCCAGCCCCGCAGCACCCTCCCCTCTGTCCATGCTGGGAGCGCTCCTGCAGCCCAAACCCTGGGGCTCATCGCAAGGCCCCCTCCGCCAGGGCTCTTTCCTGGGTAACTCTGCGTCCTTCCTGGCTTCTGCTGAGATGGTTCAGTGGATCCACGAGCCACATGCCTGCTCTCTGCAGATCCTCCACCCCCACCTGCAGGCTTTGCTCTGGGCAAGCTTGCCCAGCAGCGCCTCCTGATTTATGAGGCTTGCTCTCTGGACAGGCTGGGAACTCCCAAATCTTCTAGTTCTGACTTCTTTCAGCTGCACATCCAGGACATCTCTTCTCCAGCTTCACTGTGAGTAGCACAGACAGGCTGGGCTGCACTTCCACACTTCGCTAGGAACCCTTCTTGGGCACATCCCCAAGTTCATCGCTTACAAATTCCACTTCCACTGCAGAAAGTCCCAGCCACACCTCTGCCACCCTGCAGCGAGGACCAGCTTTCCTTGGTTAGCAGGAACTCCCCCTTTGCTGCTTCCTCTTGAGCTGCACCACAGCATGACAGGTGTTCCCAGTTCGAGCAGTATCCATTTGTAACAATGTACAAGTAACACAAAGTTCCTCCAGCTCCATCCTCACCAAGACCACCAACCACCTGGAGGGAGCAGGGGCCCGCCCTGCTGCACCTCCGACCTCCAGCCCCTCACCTGCCCGCCCTGCGGCACCTCCGACCTCCAGCCCCTCACCTGCCCGCCCTGCTGCAC